>JAQIXG010002756.1:0-16727 GCA_034700105.1 Oconnorella tubifera
GCCAAAAAAGTCGATTTTAAAAGTGAAACATGACAGATAAATAAACAGACAAACAGATACGAAAGCGAGCTAATAGAATGTGGTTAATTAATAAATTTTTTGTTGTTGTTTATGAAACATCATTTTATACTGCAGATTATAATACAACGATTATAATATAGTATTTAAAGCAATAAAGCTAACGAAAATTCAGTACTAATTTCATATGCAAAGTATCTCTAGTGGCTCAAGATTTTAAAACAAATGTGTACAAATAAAGACTAAAACTAACTGAATGTAGTAATATTTTTAGTGGGACATCCTGAAACCATGTTCCTACATACAGGCGCAGTGGGCAAACGAATCGAATCAGGAGTTACACAATTAGCATCAGGAACACACTTGGGACTAGTATCAGGATTGCTCATGAAGACATCAGAACGATAACCATAAGGACATTCAAAAAGCACTCCCTTGCTTGCATTGAAGCAAATCATATAGCGACCACAAGCCACTGGGTTATTGAATTGAGCAAATGTACTTGTGTAATTCTGGCAGATGGCTGCGAAATATCGATTACAGATTGTTAGTATAGATTATAAATTAATTTAAATTATTCATAATTATCTTAAACGCCTTATCGGTAGTTTAATGCCATCATTACAATAATTTAGATATGTATAAATTGTAAGTAATTAACAAAATATTATAAATCTATTACCGGTATACTAATGATTTCGAAAGAAAAAAAATATGATTCTTGCTGTTTTTATACTATTATTCAAGTTCATCGATTTTCTTCAATATATATTTAGGCTACACTATGATCATTTGGTTAATTAGCAACTAAATAAGAGTATTGAAAAATTAAAAACCTAACTTCAGCGCACGCCTCTATCAGATGGGCAACAGTAACTTTCAATCGCACAATGATAGAAATGTAATCTTTATATTGTGTTCATAAACAAATATCACCGGCGCAATAAATTATTACAATTTGCTAGACAAGAAAAATCTAAAATCAAGTATGTTACTCACGCAAATCAACGACACTATTATTGACAGCACAACCTATAGTTTGATCAACACAAAGCGGTTCTCTAATGGCCTCAGGCGTTGTGCATTTATAGTCTGGAATGCAGCGATCACTTTTAAGATCTTCAGAATTGCTTCTATAATTAGGAGGACACGTAAAGAAGTACGCAATGCCATCGACGCAAAGTGAAAATATGCCGCAAGAGTCCGGATCGTCAACAAAACCGTAACCTCTGCCGAATTCTGCGACGCACTTGCCTGTAATGAATAGGAAATAAATAAATATGTTCATCTTTACTTCGCATTTCTTGTCGATAAAGTCGTCGCGTCAATTTAAGCAAATCAATAAAGTGGATGCGTCGCCGCTATAGATATATCGGGCGACGCTATCAAATAAGTCGCTACGTCGTATTTTGATAGGATAAGTCAAGCAACGCAACCAAGTACTACTATGAAATATTTGAATTCAAATTACTTAAAATTGAGTCAAAAAGTAATTTAAATAAATTCAAATGTTAACTTAAACTATATATATTCTAGTGGGCCCGCAGAACTTTAAAATAATATAGAATATATGTCAATTCACTTACTATTATCGCCCGTGCCATTTAAGCATCCCACAGTAAAGTCATCGCAAGGTTCGACGCAGGGCACGGAAGTGTTATCCTGGGGAACACATTTTGGTCCCGGCATGAAACCATCAGGACAGCGGAACTTAACTCCGGCAGACTGATTCAAACATAGAGCATAGCCGCCGCAATAGTCCACTGCTTCTAGCAAGTCAGTCGTTCCTTTACATATATCTAAAACACAATAGCAATCATAGAAAAACGTTTATTTCATATAGGCCTTAAGGTATATCATATAAATCTATAGCTTTTTGTATATAAATAAAGTTATTTGATGTGAATTTTGTTAAATTGTTATTACTATTAATAATGAATACGTTTGCGTATCCAATGGAATCGCACTCGAATACAGATTCAAAAACAGTGTCAAACTCAACTACCTCTACAATGTACGTGTATAACATTTTGATGTATTATAATAATTATAATACATCAAAAATGTAAAGTAAATCAATGAAGAAATTTGTAGACTTCATCAATTGATTAATCGATAGACAAATAAATGTATAATCAAACAGACCAACTCTATATTGCATATGTTAGAGTCAATGTGTTATCAGTCATTGTAGTACAATGACTACAAATATATCAAGCAATGTAGTAGATGCATTACCTGACACCACCAGGCAATGTTAAATTGACTTTAACATTATATTATAGGTAATATATTATATTACTATAATTAAAGTAAGGATTGTGATAACTGACCTAGTGTTATAGGAGTTGTGGATGCGGCGCAACCTGTTTGATTGTTGGTACAAGACAGTTGAGCCGTGATCTGTTTAGTCAGAGTCATTTGCAGGACAAAGAAATACAGCATAGACGAGAAACTGGTCCTCAACACAAATTTTGGGATTCTCAAAGTCATGTTTGATTGATTTTTGTAAACTGCCCAATCGAGAGACTATTATATGATCAAATCCGGCTATCTCTTTTATATAATAATCAAAATGTATGCTTATCTCGTTTTTAGTGCACTAATATAGTTTAAAATTAAAGAAATGCTATAAATGAGTAAAAAGAAAAGGCTACAGAGTAGGCCCTACAGAATATATAAAAAATATATAAATTATACTTAAGACGATTATACTTAAGTCTTACTATAATAGTTCTCGCTTATGAAATGGTAATACAAGAATCAAATAGCCTGAAATGATTCTGTTTTTCAGAAAAATTGCACACGAAGTTACAGATATAATAATAATATCAGAATGTTGCCAAGATAATAGAATATTGTCTTAGGTAAATGCTAATGATTTCTTGATGTTACCCCGAGGGTATAAGTTTATACCGATAGCTCATGCTATCGGTATAAACTTATACCGATAGCAAGACTCTTTTGTTCTTTGTTTTACATACACGTTTTGAAAATAGGCTTTTGTAAGTGCCAAAAACTGTCAGCCTACGCTGCAAGAATTAATAAAAGCACTACAAAAATATGTATAAGTTAATCGATTAAAAATACATGAATATTACTTAGATGTATGTGATCAGTCTACATGCTGCAACGGAAACTTAACTCATTAATAATGCTGATACCGATACGCTAACCTTGATTAATGTTAATCATTTGATACTGTATTTAGAAACATATAAAATAGTTTATTGTAAAAATTATAGGCTCATAATATTATATAGATATAGTGATGCATTTTAAAGGACTAGACCAAACGGGCAGCTCCTATCTTCTGATATGATTTTTTTCCATTTCATTTGTTTATTTTATTAAAAATTAAGCTAAGAAGCAGTTATATAAAGCAAAATATTGGGTTTTTTTATCCTACACATTTTATCAAAATCTTAGCATCTAATCATTTGAAATAATAAAATTTGAAATAGTAATTCGAAATAGTTGAAATGTCAGTAATCGAAATGAGATGTAAGTTTCGCTGTTATTAAACCGTCTTAAGTTGAGGCGATAAATTGAGCGAAATTGTAAGAACTTTTCAATCGAATTTCTGTTTACTGAACCCGTACCGTGGGATGTTTTCAGTGCTATCTAATTGCGTGGCATAAAGTTCATAATTTCATAAAAATTAATTTTGTAATTAATTAATTAAATTAATTTATACTTTAATTCATTTTTTAAAATTATTTAAAATTTATTACGATATGAAATTTTCATGCATAAAAAGTTTAGTTTGAATCAGGGGGTCAGAATTATCCATCAATTGAGATTTTTTTGTTTAGCCTAAATTTACCCTAAAGCTCCTATTCGCAGTGTTTCGGCTATTCATTTAGTATAATTCGTATTCTCAAATTTCCCTTATTAGTAATTTAATTATTTTTCTAAATATAAATTTTTTTACTCAGATATCTTTTACATCGATTTAATTTATAAATCTTCAAATTCCATAAAATGTCCAAAAGTGTTGACGAACTTTTTGAGAACCCTCCCTCGGCCTTCCTTTCTTCAAGTGAGATCCTCCTCAAACTGGCTGAGAACATCCTCCAGCATCCAACTGAATCAAAATATCGCAAGATTCGTCTCTCCAACGAACGCATAGAGCAGCATTTGTTGCTTGTGTCTGGAGGCATGCAGTGTTTATTTGACATGGGTTTTATAGAGGATGGAGAGTTCCTAACATTGCCCATGAATTCTTCCCTTGCCGCTCTTCGTGCAATGAAACAGAAGCTCATTGAACGTAGAAGTAGTCTAACTTCTAATTTACCAACTTTGATTAATACGCCTAGTCATCCTGGTATAATCCCGCAGTTAAATTCTAGTCAGTCTAGCTCGACTGGTAGAGAAATGAATCCATCAGTTTCGAGTGCATCCTCAGATTTGGTCAGTTCGTTACAAATTCCTAATCCTTCACGTGATATTACAAATTTGATTTCTTTAAGAGCTTCAGAACAGAACATGGCCAGAGCAATCCGATCAAATTTCGAACGTGTTCTCATCTACCAGGAGGTTCGACTACAAAACAAGGCCCGGGATATTATCCCGCGTGCTGATTTGTTTCAAAAAGTCGAATCCAAACTATCGGTTGATTTTGGAAAAGAGCATTCTCGTGATTTGTACCTTGTAGAATTGTTGGCTTGGTTTAAGGGTTTCTTCACTTGGGTTGACTGTTTGCCTTGTAGTTTATGTGGCGGAGTAACTATTAATTCTGGCATGTTGACACCTACCGCTGATGACCTTAGATTTGGCGCGTCGCGTGTTGAGAATCATTTCTGTTCGTCTTGTAATGCATCGACACGATTCCCACGTTATAACGATCCGGGTAAGCTTTTAGAATCACGCAGAGGTCGCTGCGGAGAATGGGCCAACTGCTTCACGCTATGCTGCGTCGCTGAAGGTTTTGAAGCGCGACACGTGTCCGATTTTGCCGATCACGTTTGGACAGAGGTTTATTCCGAGTTGCAACAACGTTGGGTGCATTGCGACGCTTGCGAAAACGCTTGTGATAAACCGCTGCTGTACGAGCTAGGCTGGGGAAAGGAGATTAGGTACGTCATAGCGTGCTCTCGGTATGATGTTCAGGATGTGACGTGGCGGTATACTTCGCGACATGTCGAAACGTTACGACAACGTACCATTTGCAGAGAATCTTGGTTCATTAGTTTCATAATGAAGCTACGAGCTGAACGGCAGAGGTCTCTAAATGATGATCAGAAAAGATCTTTGCTGGAAAAATGCGTTTCTGAACTGGTTGAGTTTTTACTCGAACCTTCCGGTGATAGTAAAAACCTTTCTGGTAGAACAACCGGTTCTTTAGAATGGCGCCAGGCTCGTGGTGAGCTTGGTGGCTCATCCCAATGCGCCTTATCATCATTTCGGTCTAAAACCATCATTCCAAATAAGCTTGAAATTGAGAGTAAAACGATTGAGATTAAATACAACTGCGTAAGCGATGAATATATTAGAAATCCGGGTAAAGTAACTGAAAGTGCAGAAGTACAAGGTGGTGTATCAGCTGGGTTTAGAAGTTTAGCTTACGAAGTTTCAAACGTCGAACGTAAAGTTGAGCATGACTGGAAGAAAGTCTATTTAGCCCGTGTTGAAGGATTTGAAGGGGCTGGAGTTCTTGGATGGAAGTTTGATCTTTCTTCTACTCAAATGATGATAGATTACGTAGAGGTTAAGATTGAAAATGAGTGTTTTTCAACTGGGAAAGTTTCATTTACTTTATGCGGTGATGAGCAGTGTATAATGTTGGATTCAAAGTCTTTCAGTCATGTTATAACTGAACTTCGAGGAAGTAAGTCGATACATATATCGGTTAAGTTTAGTGGTGGGGAGGGATCATCGGCATGGCAACACGCTCAGTTGTTCCGTCAGTCGCTGGATGATATGTTAGTTTATCCGTTGAGGATTGTTGTGCATATGATGGATTGTGAAGATTAAGATAAAAGCGTTATTGTTAAATTATTACATAATGTGTTGGTAATGTAATATGTCAAATTACGTGTAGTTTATGATTTTATTTTAAACATTTATAAAAGTTCTAGTATGTTTTCTTGACATTTTTTATTGATTATAATCGTCATTTTAAGCAAGTGATCATTATATTATTCAGAAATGTATTTTTGTTAATGTAGTTAGTTGATCTATGTTAGTTAAATATCAAATTATATTTAAATATTTTTATAATCGAAAGTAGGATGACTAGTTGTTGATTATAGTATTGCAAAACAAATTTGATAAATTACAGTTTAAAATATATAGTAATATGTAATAGTAAAGTTATTGTAAATTGATATACTTGTTATACAAACGTTAATTCACTTAAATGTCGCGACTTAACGATAATATATTATTTTTAAAAAATTTGATGTTGTTCTTGAACGTTGCGGGTGTTTAAACGTATTTAGTGATTTCAGTAATTAATCGGGTGAATTGAACTGTACTTATTCTTTTATTATGTTGAAAATATAAATTATCATCAGAAGGCTGTGAACTTTTTGTATAAATGTTTTTGATCAACTTTTCTGTGCTCTGCGCTTTACCCTATATTCTGTATTATTCAATAGTCAATTTTTAATAATGAAATGTTTAGATTATTTTTTTGTCGACATTAGCGATATAATTTAATTTTCAAATTAAATTATGTTAAGACCTTGATAAGAAATACTTTTTCTTAATATTTGTATACTTTCTTGCAGTCTTGCTAAATATTTGTCAATAAATGGCCATTTGATGCTAATGTGACACTAAGCTTCAATCAAACAATCAGAATTTTTATTGTTGCAAATTTTACGGGACCATGTGGTATTATTCTAGTGTGGCAGACTGTAGTAAAATTTAAGATACTAATATAATTAATTGTATGCTATTGTCAAAGTTGCAATTTCATCTAATATATTTTATACTAAATCTATATTTCTATATATCTATATTTAGCCTAAATCTATTGCTTTCAGTCATTAATTAAAAGAAAAAGAGTGTGTTATAATATAACTTTTTTGTGTTTGTAATGATTTCAACAATAGTACCCACTTACTACTATAATAGTAGTTGAAATTGGTGGCTTCTGAGTTAGAACGTCTGACTATTAATCCAGAATTTTCAACTTTAAAGCTCATGTCACTTCCTAATATTTTTACTGACATGCTGCACCTTTTAGCACCTATTATTCAATTGCTCTGTCTTTGACATCATTCATGAATATCTTACTAAACTTATTTATTCATCACTATGTTAGATGATTTAGGTATTCTCTAACCTAATATCTTTACAGGTGATCAATTTCTAAAGTATTGTCACTGGTAACATTAACCGATTGCAAATTTCATGTCAACTAACAGTGAATTATGCGTCATAATAACTTTCAGATGAAAAAACATTCCCCACTTTCAGATCAAAAACATTCCTAAGATGTATTCTATTCAATTACAAATAGTCTTCAATCATCTTAACTTTTGGAGACAAATTAAGAAACCAACAATTTATCCCCCCAAATTAAAATCGAATTAAAAAGATGACCTTTGATCTTTAACTTGTGATCTTTGATCCATAATAATAAATCAAACCGTAAGTAAAATATATATTTATAATTAATAATTTAAATAGGAAAGTTTATTTAGGTTGAAAAATGTCCGGCGGCGGAGCGGCGAGGGAAAGTGTCAGTGCGTTGATGAAGACTATTGCTACTGCATCGTAAGTTTGCAACATTATGTTTTTATCGAATACATTTTATTAAAATTTATCTCGTATCTATTTTATTTCAATGCAAAGTGGCGCTCAATGTTTTGCAAATTTGCTGCGCCCTTTAGCATTTTTCATAATTTTGCGCTGTACAATTATCATTTAATTTTTGCGTTTTCAGCATATTTTATTGTTATTTGCATGTAATTTTTGTTAAAAAATGATTATATTACTATATAATCATTATATTACTAAGAAATCTGAAAGTTGTAAATCAGTAAAATTATTAGCACGGCCAAAATGATCAAAAGCTATATTTGTACATTTTCTGATGTCTCTTGTGTTGTTTAGATGTCGCTGTCCTGCTCATTCTCAGCTCTATTCACAGTATACTACTCCGGGTAACTTTTTCTCTTTTATGTTATCGGATATAGATTGATAGATATAGTGTGATAGATTTGACCGTGGTTTGAGTTCAGGAGTAGGCACAGATATGGATCATTTAGGAAAGCGCTTAATGTAATGGTTATTGTGGTCTGTTTGATCAGACCTTGTAATAGGATCATTTCTATATTCATAGGCTGTGCTAAATGTCAGTATTTATATTATTGTTTAATCCAAATGTCGTGTGCGCTCTTGTTAATCATGCACATTAATATTTTCTTTAATACAGTGCAAGGTTCAGAGCTTTAGTACAGAGCATTCTTGTTTCTACCGTATATGAAACTTATGAATAAAAATGTTCTTATAATGTACTGTACGTAAAAGGTATTTTTTGCAGTTTATATAAATTAAATGAAAATATTCTTATGCTAGGGGAAACTTATATAAATATTGAGCTTCATTATTAATGAATTATGACTCTTTATTTGCATAGAATCAAGAATTTTAAACAGTAAACGTTCTGCTGTGAATGTTAACCAGAGACTACTAACAAATAGAAGATTAACCACTGGTAAAGAAACAGTTAGCAAGGAATATGCATTTGAGGTTTGAATTTATATCGATTGATCAAATAACATCGCTTATCAAAATAGCCTTGACAAAATCAGCCCCGATTATGAATGCTTAGGTTTATAGTTAGGATTAGGGTTTAGGTTGAGTAAGGTTCCCTAACCTAACTTACCTTATTAAATGAATTGCTTGGCTGATTGCCAGATTATTTTTTAGGGATATATTGGTTTTAGAATATTATTAAATAACATCATTTCTATCCTTAAACAAATTAGGTAGTGAATTTATTTAATGTTGCTGTTAAGTTAATATATGAAAACGGTAGTGAAGTGTCGTGTCCTATCATTAAATAACGTTGTTGTGCTGATGTGACAGTAAACTATAAACAATAGTTGATTTAATATTATTCATATTTCAACTAAACCAACTCGATGATCATTCGATTTCTTCATTCAATTTATAAGATAGACATTTTCCTTGTGTTTGTTTTATGCTAACTTAATATATCAATGAATATCATTGAATTAGGTTATCAATTTATTGACTAAAAAATGCTTCAAGTGTGCTGATGTGACTTTAATATAACAAACACGCGTTTGTTACTTACTAGCTAACTAGCGGTGTGTAATATTTCTGCTAGATGGCAGGATCTAGTATTCGTTTTGGGGAGGGAGTCACTCAGGAAGTGGGTATGGTGAGTTATCAGTGATTTCTGATTTTTAGAATTTTTAATTTTATTTTAAATTGAAATACAATATTATATACAATTTATTACAAGATATTTAGTTATGTTATATCTTGAGCAGTATTTGTAATTCATTTTACATCTTTCCTTATATTTTGTACAGGTTTACTGATTATAATTCTATTAATATATAAGAATGTGGTAGCTTGTTATAAATGCCTCTATGTAAAATAGAGACATTGTTCTAGTTTGTTTTAAGTCGAGTGTAGGTACAAACGGTCGTATCAGTTACACACATAACGCAATGTTTTATCAGATGAAATACCTGTGCAGTGTGACTTTATGTAGTAGCATTTAGTTTTTTTTAATACTTTTTGCATTTTGAAATTTTAAAACTTTTTTATGACAAATCTCTGGCGGGATTTGAAGCCAACACTTACCAGTTGTTAGAAACTACTAGTTTCTGCCAATTGTAAGTTAGTACTTGCTAAATCTCTCAGCCTTTTGTGCTGATGTGACATTAAATGACAATTAAGCGAGAAATTTATTGATGTTTTTCTGCAGGACTTTGCCAATCTAGGATCTAAGCGTTTATTAGTTGTGACTGATAAAACGTTGTCTCGTTTGCCTTGCGTTAAAACTGCACTCGACTCACTGCATAAGAACGGCGTTCATTTTGAAGTTTTTGATGGAGTTAGAACTGAACCGAGCGATTCTAGGTTCTTTTCTTCTTGTCAAATTTTGTTAATCATTGCTACAAAATCATCGCAGATTAAAAGATTAATCTTTTTAATTTAATGCTGTAACAGAATTATTTATTTTTTCTTTAAATTTTTTTTATTTTTAAATTTTTTATGCATTTCAATTTTTTGGCAAAATTATACAAAATACGATTTGTTATGTTATGTATTTTTATGTAATTAAATTTACTGTACTCTTTCATTGTTTAAATATTCGTATATTAGTAAAATATTACTTAAGGATGTAGCAAGTAAAATAATTTGTAGTCGTCACTAAAACTCTATTGTGAGATTTCTCTGTTCAAATGAAAGGGCTTTATGTTTTACTATATTCATCCACTTATTTTAAAATTCTGATTGATATTTTGTCTATCTTTCATTTTCAATATTTTCTGATCATATTTCTTATAATTTTTTCTTTTATATGCCTCACAATTGTATTCTCAATTGAATTCTCAGCTTTAAAGAAGCTATTGACTTTGCAAAACGAGGCAAGTTTGATTCCTATCTCGCCATTGGTGGTGGCTCTGTGATTGACACTTGTAAGGCAGCCAATCTCTACTCTTCTAAGCCAGACGCTGATTTTTTCGACTACGTTAACGCACCAATAGGGAAGGGCTTACCGATTACTCATAAGCTAAAGCCACTGATTGCTAGTAAGTGGGTGTGTTTTTATTTATTGTCATAGTATACAGGCTTTTGTATAAAAGATTATTTTTTGTACTACTGGATTCTTTTTTATATTGAATTATATTTTACGTATGATTTCGAAGATATAGATATACATCATTGAGGATTCTACCAATTTTGTTAATTAAAATTTTAAGAAGGCATATCTATTAATTTTAGAATCGGTGGTGACACTTGAGCATATATCTATAAAAAACTTAAATTTTTACTTAATGGTTTTAGAAGTTTCAAAATTTTAGAAATTTCAATATAAAGTGTAAAATGTATTTATTTTTATTTCGATTAGTTCCCACAACTGCTGGTACAGGAAGTGAGACTACCGGTGTTGCTATATTTGACATGGAAAAACTACACGTTAAAACTGGTCAATAGGTTTTTGTTCAAATTAATATAAAATTGCTATTTATTAACGTGTTAGAAATTACTGTAAGGCATGTTGGGTTAAAATTGAAATTTTAAGTTTTTCATTAGGTGGTATGCATGATTTGTAAGGCTTGCTGTGATTGGCTGCTTGGTCTGTACGATGTGATATGTTAAGATTTTAACGCATATATACATTAGTATCTTAAAATATTATTGATTTAATTTATTACTATTTAGATTTCATGTTTATATTGCAAGTAACATTCTACTTTTTCTTGATATGAACAATTTTCTAAGTGTATTATTTTATTATTTTATTTTTACAGGCATATCCGGTCGGCCACTGCGTCCAGTAATTGGTTTAATTGACCCGCTGCACACTCTGACAATGCCTGAGAGAGTTGCTGTCAATAGCGGCTTTGACGTTTTCTGGTAATGACAGCACTTTATGTTTTACTTTGCGTGTTTTTATTCCATATTGGTGATGAAATATGTTTTTGTTTTTGATTCGCTGTAATTTTTAATATTTGTAATAGTTTGAAGGTGGTGCATAGTTGTTAAATTAAATATCCTATTAAAGGGTGCAACAAGTTTGTGAAACATTGAGTCGTATTAAAAGATGTATCGAAACAGATGTAAGCATTTATTATACACATTGTATATATTTTGATTATAATGCGTTTTAAAATGCAAGATTCCTTCAGGAATAAAAATTATTCCAAGCTTTATATTTTCTGGCTTGTTTAACTCAAAAGAGAGATTATTTATGAAGAAACTTTTTACAATATGTGTAATTATACTGATTGTACATAAAACAAATTAACAATGTAGTTTATATTTTCTTGAAAAATACTGTGGTGTATAAATGCAGTATTTATATTAAGAAACAGTAAAAATACAGTGTTTCAAAAAGTACAATAAAAGTACAGTATTTAAAGAATCATGAATTTCATTTATATTTGTATTTTACCTTAAATTTTGTTCAATAGAATTATACGTAACATTTCTTCCACCGATCAGCCGCAGTTTAATATTTTAGTCACGCCCTTGAATCGTTTACCGCTATACCGTTCAATGAGAGAACACCTAGACCCGCCAATCCAAACTTAAGACCCGCCTATCAGGGCAGTAATCCTTTGAGTGACATATGGGCTAGAGAAGCTTTGAGAGTGGTTGGCAAGTATTTCATACGGTATTTCACCCTTTTTTGTTATTTTTATCATCTTTTTGTTATTCGATATTGCATTACTATAATATTGAATTATTGGTATATGGTTAAGGTTACGTTTAACGTCTATCTATCAATTTAACTACCTTACTAAATCGCGCAACTAGTTAGAGAAATAGTGAGCTATCCGAGATTTGAACCTGGACCTATTGATTTCCAATCCAGCGCTCTAACCACTTCTCTAACGGGCCTTGGTCTTAGAATTACATGCTGATTTTGTTGAAACTAATTAGTGTTTATTTGCTTAAAAAGATCCATTTTTGTAGGCTGGTGGTTTTTTATAGGCTGGTGATATTTTATAGGCTGGTAGTTTTTTATAGGCTGGTAGTTTTTTATAGGCTGGTGGTTTCTTATAGGCTGGTGGTTTTTTGTAGGCTGGTGGTTATTTGTTAGTGTTTATTTGTTTAAAAAGATCCATAAAGGATCCTGAGGATCGAGAAGCTAGGTTTGCCATGCACCTGGCAAGCGCCGTGGCAGGTATTGGTTTGGGCAACGCAGGAGTTCATCTGTGGTTAGAATTTAGTTATTTTTTAACTCGCGATAATTTTAAATTATTTCTAATTTTTCTGAAATTTAAAAGTTTAGATTTCTCGCTAATAGTAAAGATTGGTTGAGAATAAAAATCGATATCACATTTTAAAACTCTTGTAAAATTTATTAAAATTCTTCGATTAGATAGCATCAATTGTTGCAGAATTTATATTATAAGCGTGTTAACGTTATTCGTGTTGTAGCGTTTTTAATGCGGATGTGACGTTAAGTAATAAGTTAACATATGAACATACATAGTGTATAATTTTTTATATCAGTCACGGTATGTCGTACGCTATAGCTGGAAATGTTAAATCGTATAAATGCAAAGACTATACAACGGATCATCCTATTATTGTAAGTATATTTCATATTACAAACGTAAGTTTTCTATAAATGAATTTTTCAATCTTACTTCGTTTTATAAAATGAATTAATGACTATATTTCTTTGAGATTTTTTATGGGTCTATAAATCCTTAGTGAAGATCATTTAGTAAATAGCGTTAAAAAGAAGTGTTACTTGTAACATTATTTTCTCACGTAACAGTATATAGCTTATAGACTTGACGACTACATGACTAGAATTGATGTTTACTTTTAAATTATAATTTAATTCTTTTGTTATAATAGCCTGCATTCTGTTTAATGAGTGTTTTTAATAAATCGTTCTGTTTCACTTGTTTTTAAAAGCAGTATTTTCCCTTTTTAACCTTTTTAGCTCTATCATTCCTTGACAATTTAGCTAAATCAACGATATTAAACTATTGTCACTAATATTCTAGCTGTCAATTAAATGTTTTTTTTTTAAATGAACTACACTTTGTAAAATGTATAAACTATTTTGTCTGAAGCCTCATGGTTTAAGCGTCATACTTACTGCTCCCGCTGTCTTTAACTTTACTTTTCCCCTCTGTCCTGACAGACATCTTGAAGCCGCTCAATTACTCGGTACGCTCTCTTGCCCTCTATCTAAATTATCGCTTAATCTGATTCACTGCTATTTATATAGAGATAATCGAGTCCGAGTTCCATTTAATAAATATTTTGTGTACAATATTTTGTGTACTTATTTGTTTCTATATTATTTATTAAATGTCTATTAATAGTGCCGTAAAAGAAATGGGTTTATAAATTCTCTATTAAAAGCATAAGAGTCTAAAAGAGGCATTTCTGAGTGTCTTTATGTTTTCTATTATATAACAATACTCAAAAGAAATACAGCGCTAATGTTACAGTTTGATGCCTCGTTTCAATTAGACCGAATATTTTATTCGCGAGTTTAAAATTCCAATTATATTATTGTCTTATTAACGCTATATACAACTTTAAGAATGATCTTATAAATTTTCTTTTATTCTTTTTGTGTATTTTTGCGACAAATTAGTCTTAATAAATTTAAAACAGGAACTGATGTAAGTAAAGTGAAGCAAGCCGATGCAGGCCTTGTACTGGCCGATACTTGTAGACATTATATGTCAGAACTAAAGATTGATAATGGACTGAAGGCTGTTGGATACAGTTCTAGCGATATACCTTCACTTGTCAAGGGCACTCTACCTCAGGTTTGTTGTGTAATCTAAAAACTTATACGCTAGAAATTTCAGGTAGAATTTTGAAGAAGCAAAGAGCTTTTTCTTGTTATGACTTATAACGGAAGATTTGTACTCAAACACTCTAGATTGTATTAAATAAACGATGTCAAGGCTCGTTAGAGAAGCTGGAGCGCTGGATTCGAAATTGATAGGTCCAGGTTTGAATCCCGGATAGCTCACTATTTTCTCTAGCTAGCTGCTGCCTTTAGTTACGTGCTTAAATTGACAGCTACTTCTGAGATATCGTTAATATAATATGGTAATCCAGACGTTAAACGTAACCTTAACCTTAAGCTTCTTAACCTTAAGTCTCATCTGTTCATATTACTAATACTTTAAACCTTACCCCAACAAAATGGCCCCGAATACATTAACCCGACAAAACGGCTCCGTCGATTTATTCAATAACCCTAACCCTAACTAACTCTAAACTTAACCCAAACCCTAGCACTAACACTTGCTTCAATCCTAAACCTTACCCTTATCCTAACCCAACCCTAGCCCTAAGAATTAACAGTTTGGGCCATTTTGTCTGGTCACGACTTTGAACAGAATTGTTTATAATATAAGTTCTCATTGTTTGTTTTTTCTTGAAGGAGAGAGTGACAAAGATCAGTCCTCGTAAACACACAGAAGAGGACCTTGCACGTCTTCTAGAACAATCCATGACTGCTTATTGAATGGCGTCAATCAGTCGTAAAAATGGATTCTTCTTTGATGCGATAACATGTAAATTTATAATAATAATATTTTAATTTATTTTATGCAGATTGATGAAAGATGTTTATATAATACACGATAGTTTTATAGAAAATTGATAGCTTTTAAAGTACACAAAGAGTTTATAAGCATAGACGATATACTGGAATGTGTCTCTGGTTAATGCAAGGTGTATTTGTATTGTAGATGATCAGTTCAATAGACACAAAGAGTAATGCTTGATCTGATGATACACCTACACAAAGTGTTATGTGCCAGTGGCCCTCTCCCTCATTTAAACCTGGAAGAAATTCTGTTATTTTTTGATTTCCCTCCCCCATCTCTACAGAGTAAATCTCCCGCCCCCAAGAATCCCTGATTTCAACAACCCAGCCCTAATGCGGCCTTTATCATGGTCTTTCAGTTAATATTTTTGTATTTTTATGCATTATTAGATTACATTTGAATGTTGTTTATTATTAGATTACATTTGAAGCAATGTTTATTTTATACATTTATTTCAGTTTAGGTTATAATATTGATTGAGTGGCATATCAAATAGTGGCATTATATGTTGTTTAATACATTTAAACTTATCAATCTAGTTAAATTTTATGATTTGGGTATATTTTTCTATTATTAACATCAGTTCACTGATAATAATCAATCAATTACAATTCATTATATGGAATTTAGGTTTAAATTTAGGAGATTCGATGTATGTATTTATAGTTTGATGATTTTTTCCCACGTGTGATTTAATGTTTAACCTTGTGTTTTAATGTATAACCTGGTGCTAATTTTATTTGATCATATGCTGTTAATATTATATACTAATTTAATTAGTAACTGATGTTATTTTGTTTTGATTTGTAATATATAATCATGCGCGTGAAAATGATATTTTAATATCTTAGTAAATTATACTTTATGGAATGAATTCTTCTAAATTAAGATTCTGATTAAGTGTTACTTTCTTTGACAATAATTGCAAAGAAAAATTTAGTGCACTGTGTTGGGAACATAGTGTATATTCACAGCTTGCTGTGATGTTTTTGTAAAAATAGCAAACTTAAATTGAAATAATATCAAAACTGATAAATGATTGAAAAATGACACAATGTTATTTGCTTGTATTTTTTACTTGAATAAAAATGTAAACAAACTGACTAAAATAGTGTCAATTATTATTCCTTAATAATATTTCTGTACTGATTCATGTTTAAACATAAAGAATCGTGATATAATTTAGCTTTTAGACTAAGTAGTGTAAGTTAGTAAAATCTACTAATAGGCTTTATTAGAAATGTATCTAAATACATTTTATACATTTCTCTCTAAATACAGAGATTCACATAGTTAATACAAAATCACATAGTTTTACAATAATTATTAAAGTAAACTGATATAATGAATGCCTTTAGGGTCTAGGAAATTTCCCCCCCGAAATTTCCCTCCCGGAAATTTTCCCCCCAAATTGAATCAATTTCCCCCCCCAGAAATTTCCCC
>JAQIXG010002757.1:0-16723 GCA_034700105.1 Oconnorella tubifera
GTTTTTTACAATACTTTTTTAATGTGCTGTGCGATTATAGGGGATTAAATGATACGGTATTAAATAACGCGGGATTAGACGTCGGCGGGATTATGTGTCTACGGGATTAAATTGCGCGGTATCAAATGACCGGTCTTAACTGTCGCGGTATGAACTGTCGCGGGATTAAATGTCTCCATACCCTTCCGTGTTATTGCTGTGAATATTTCAAGGAGTTAAATCATGCAATGTAGATTGATTGACATTTTTCTGCATTTATTTTTATACAAGTTTATGTACTTGATATATTAAGCATGTAGTTTAAAGAATAATAATTGATGTAACTATAAAAAATGAATATATTCATATTTTCATATTTGATAATAATAATATCAAGATATGACTTTTTTAAATGTCAAAATTTAAAACAAAGTACAATCTATTGGTTCTAATAGGTAATTTAATTAAGCTTCCCGCAAAGGGTGCAGCAAAATCATATTGTGAGTCAACGAATATATGAATCAAGATATATCAGTTTCGAATACTTTTCATCTTTAAACTTCTACCAAAAATTGATTAATCCAAAAGTATTTGATTTGTTTTACGTGATTGGTTGAAGTCATTTCTTTCTTTTGTTTTGATGTTATTTGTTGTAATTTGTTCAACGGCACAATAGACTGAAATCTACAAAAGTTATTATTTAATATTTTATAACACAGCTGATGATAAATATTGGTTTTTTGTTGCACAATCACTTTCAGCAATTATATTGGTGTATTCCTTTCTCAAAGCCAAAATTATATTGAAAATAATATTATATGAATTTTATTTCTTTTGCTATTTTGTGCAAATTTACGAAAGGAGTATATTATGTAATGTATTTTTTGTAATTATCTCTTTTTCGTTATTGTTTTCATTTAATTTTATGTTTTACAAAGGAATGAGTCAAAAAAATTCATCTCATTTTGCTGTATTTCGATGACATTTAATAATAATAAATTAACGTTTTAAAATTACCTTTTAGAAAAATTAGACAATTATGAAATATAAATTCCATATGCGGCGCGTTTATTCCATAATTTCTATGTACGTTTTCCAAATAAACATATGATGTCGATAATACTTTATATGGATCCATGGAAAATTTGTTTTAAACGGTCTAAACTTTGAGAATATAAATATTTAAGGTTTTTTTTACCTTAAATGTTAAATGTCAGTGTTCTTATTATTCTTGTTTCTTTCATTTAAATGTTTTAAAGTAGTCTACTTTATACTACTTTTATAAAGTACTGAGACGCAATATAATGCCAATTAATCGTGCTGAATTATAACTAGCATTATATTTAACCTATATGGTTAAACATATGCATTATGGTTAGCCTATATATATTGATACATATTGTCAACATATTAACTTTGAATGTCAGTATCTAAACTTATAATGTCAACATATTGATACATGTTGTCAATATATTGATACAAGTTGTCAACATTTTAATTTTTATGATTTCAACATTTTAATTTATGATTTTAACTTATAACGTCAACATATTAACACACCGCATGTTACTGTACAATATCTAATTCTAATCACATTTAAACATTGAATAACATAGATTTTGAGTTCAATCGTGCAAATTGTTATCTATGAATCAAGTCCTTTTTTATTCAGGTCTCTTAATATTGTCACTGGCTGCATGCACCCTTGGGCGTCTAACCATTAAATTAGGGGTGCTAGCCTCTAAGGTCTCGAGAGCCGTATGGAGAGGGACCCTTAATCCCGCCCCTGAAAATATAAAAATTAAAAAATTATTGCTGTTCAGTAAATTTGTGCATTTTTTGTACTATAATTGATGTGCCCCAACCCGGTGTAGCCCTCTATTGTATAAATATTGAAAATGTTGCTGTATTTTAACTATGCGAATATTTAATCTTTCACTGCCCTCTTGAATACAGGCATCATTCAGATATCTTGTGCAATTAAATATAATAGTACTTCATTTACTAAAATAGCAATTTATTAATATATGAGAATTGGGATATGCTTATAGATTTAATACACACTCACTACCTTGTGCTGTTTATTTCTGCATCTCTGTGTTAAGTTTTGATGTGTTTATTTAAGTGTTAAAATTGATGTTAGTTTTTAAGATTTCAATTTTAAATGTTAACGCATAATAGGTACTAATGCCTAAACGTTTGCTTTTTTAGTACTAAAAAGGTGCAATTATAATGATATTATTTTACTATAATGTTGTCCATCAAAGATACTGCATTGAATAGAAATCCTTATGTGTTTTGCTCAATGGTAACATACTTTCAAAATTTACAATAATCTAATTTAGTTGAATGTTTTCTTCTTTAATTATGTTATTCTTATATTTGCTCATTTGTAATTAAAAAGTAAATGTATTTTATTTGACCTCAGTCTTTTAAAACAAATACGCTTTTGTAGTAATCTGTATGATTATATAGTTGATTTTTTTGGGTTTAACGATGGATTATATTAATCATGATTGATATCACAAATCAAGAAATGCTAATTTACTGAATTCCTTCCCTTGCATCATTCTTTAAATATATTTTTAGGATTGCTAATATCTATAAGGCTTATATAGTATAAGCAATCCCAAGGATATATTTAAAGAATGATGATACATGATCCAGATACATGATCCTGTTTTTAAAGTCTTAAAGAAACAATTTAGTAAATTCCTTTTATGTCTTTGGTTTAAATGTAATGTAAGTTACATTTAAGCCAAAATTTTATCTTTAGTTGTTATAAGTTTTAATTTCAGCACACCCAGCTCCCAACATATAATTTGTGGCTTTTTCTTATTTTGATTTTGATCACTCTTTATCCTTTTTTGCTATTAGTTTTTTTGTGCTGATTGCTATACAATGAGCAAGCAAAATTCTGTCTTTCTTTCTCTTCGTTTTTATTTACTATTGTTTATTATATGGGATAGAGAAGGCTTTCTGTAATATTATTTTATCGTTAATTTTTGTGCATTTCTATATATTTATATAAATAATCATGTTGTATAGGTACTTCAATAAATGTATAATTGTAATTTCAGCGTAGCCGTCCTATAGTATTCGATATTTTCTACGTCTTTTCTACATTATATATAGTAAAGCTTACATTTTATACTACTGAAATGTTCGATCTATTTTATTAATAAACGCTGATTGTTTTAAAATTGTAAGTATTGCTGTAAGTATTGCTCATGGTCAAATTTAAACAATGACCGAGTTCACTATATGCTTTTAATACTGGTTATTTTATAGTAAATTATCAAAAATCTTATCTCAAAAACCATTAGGGAGATGAGGAGGGAAGCGAACAGAACTGTCCAAAGTAGTCAAAATTCCCTTAGAGGATCTCTAAATTGATATTTGTCGTAGCCTTTGCAAAATAATTGCTAAAAAAGTAGACGAAATGAAAAAATATCGAGGATGTTTTCGAACGAAAATATTATTATAGAGTAAACCTAATTAATAGATCTAAGTTACAATAAACTATTTAACGCACTCCAGTTTATTTAAATTTCATTTGACTAGTTCATTTAACTTTCAGTCTGTTTTCTATACGAAGATTGCAATATTACATCTTAAACTTGTAAAAGAGCTATGTACCATTATATCTTAAATTTCTAAAAGAATTATGTAACAGGTCACACTTGATAAAGAATTTTGTAACATCTCACACTTGCAAAAAGAATTATGTAACAGCTCACACTTGTTTAGAAATTATGTAACAGCTCACACTTGTAAAAAGAACAATATACCATAATAGATTATATAATCACAACTATGCAATAAAACATAGTATTATCTAATATACCTATTCAACACATGCATTTAGCATATTATAATTATGTACTATTACTAGAGAACAATACATATTAAACTTGTTAAAACATTACGTAACCAATAACAGAAAGTATCACTTCTTAAACTTCAATTCTCGTATAACGCTCCCTTCTCTATCTAAACACGACGAGACCTCACGGCGCCTGTAGCACGCAAACATCGCATCAATTCTCGTCAAAGAGTTCCTCAAATCTGGACTCCCTACTTCCATCTATTAACGATAAAATCCGCGACAGGCGATCGTCCACGAGTCATCAATGAGTACTCGAAGCGTCTCGTTTCGGTTATAAACTTGTAGATGAAGCATTTTCAAGGTGCTCTGGATATAGGTAAATTAAACAGTCAAATGTTAAAAAGACGCTTTGGTTTATTTGGTTTTTGAGTTAGGATTAGAGTTTGGGTTTGGGTTTGCACTATAAGAAATGGATTAGAGAATGATTATATACGAATTATATTTATTTCACTTTTCATCGAAGAGTCTATTAGTAACTATAGTTCGTGTACTGCGGTAATGTATGATTTACAATCACGTGTTCCGGCTATTTGACAGGAAACAAGTCCGGAACATGGGACGCCGGGACTGAATGCTGTCCGGAACTTGAAGAACGAGACTCAGGGATCGTCTCAGTGATGATTTTAACGTCTGGGAAATGATCTATTGCGCAAATGTTTTGGTATTAAGAACGATTTAAAAAAAAGAATTTAAAAAATGCAAATTCGAATGACCAACAACATTCTTTTTAATATTAAATGAAAATTAAATGGCAAAATAAAACAGTTTGAGAAAGTTTAAACAGTAGTTCAAACAAGTATTGCAAATAAAAAGTCAGTTAATAAGAATGTGTTCAACTAGTTGTTAACAGTTACAAAGGTACTAGATAATAATATCTGTATGAAAAAGCTGAGTAAAATTAAGTTCTTACATAAATTTAACCTGTCGGAGCATGCTTTAAATCCTTCTATTGTTTTCATTCAAATACAGTTCATACGCATTTTCTGAAATATATGTTTGATATGTATTGACAAAAAACATGTAATAGCAACATGTAATTAATTGATCAATGAGCTATTAAATGAGAAGATTAACAATTAGCCTATTTCAGATACCGAAAAATAATATATAATTTAGTAGGGCTATGTTAGTAACCGTACAGAAAAGCTAAGATCCTTGTTCTACAGTATATGTGTATCTTTTCACTCCGCACTCGGCTTCTGCCTCATTGAAGAAATAAAAATTGTTGTGAGATGTTTAAGTTAAACTTACAGTGCGACATTTATTGTTTGTGAATCATACCGGTAGAACGAAGAGCATGATTTACACGCAGATAATAGACGTTCAACACATTGTAAAGTTGTGAATGCAGGAGAATTTTTAACGATTCAGAGTCTATGATACTTCAGAAAAAACGCGGCAATTAATGAAAGTGTGGATAACCATTTTGTTTGTATATGCCTTATACAATCCTTTTATTTTTTGTTAAAGACTAATTTCAACAAAAAAACTTTTGATGTTAACGCTTTAGGAAATAAATTGTGTAATGGCTATATAAAAAAAGCCGTCAAGTTGCTCTTTTGTTTAGTTACTTTAGGCCTAGTATTCCGTGTTACAGTAATGATTGTAATGATGAAACATGTTACAGTAGCCCATACCTGTCGTTTCTTTCAGACTCATATTATTGGATATCATTGCAAGATTAAAATCATTCAATCTTGCAATGGTATACGACTACTCCATCGTTGCGATGTATTTATTTATGCAGTCATAACCTTTACAATTTATTTAGCTTTCCTGTAATGTAAGTTGTGAATAACTTTCAGGTAGATTTTTACTGCCATATGCTGATAATACTGTACAAAATTATTGTCTGCATTGTTTACTATATCGAGGATATAGTAAACAATGCAGACATAGCTGTTCTTAAACAATCTTCAATTTGTTAACCTTGTTGCTCAAAAACTAATATTATTATTATGTATATCTTTTTATTCGCTCAAAAGGAGTACAAACATAATAAAGTGAAAAGTAAATAAGTAAATATAAATATGCAATATAGCGCCGCATCAATTCAATTAACATATAAAACATTCAAAAATCAAACTAATGTTCAAACAGTCAAATATCACAAAATCAAAATTAGAATATAGTCGAATAAATAGGAAAAATAGGAAAACATACTTTTCTTAAAATTAACATTTGAATTCAAATAAGAAAACCCATAACGATTACAAATAGCAATAAATTCATCATTAATGATGTTATTTAAGTCGTACATAGGATGATTTCTGTTTTGTGTTATCTTATTTAAAAAATTCAACTTTTTTTACATCGACAGCAAGAAGGAATTGTGAAATTACTTGCTTAACAAAAGAATTAAAAACTTTGGCAAAGGCCTGAAAGAAAGCATTTTCTAAACTCTTCAAAGTTTTTTCATTTAATCTCATGCTTTCAGTTGCGTATAAAAGAACAGGTGTACAAAACGAATCGACCAGTGAACAAGTTACAGCAGGAGAACTGTTGAAGCCTATTTCGCCAAAAAGTCCATTTAACGCCCGATAATACTTTTGTTTTACTGACTGAAAGTTACAAGTGAAATGCTTGGAGGATACAATTGTTACTCCTAAATACGTTAATTCTTATTTCCACGGTAACGGAATACCATGTATTAAAATATCATGCACATTCGCATCATGCCTGCTACCCACTCTGATACAGCAAGATTTCTTAATGCTTATTTCCATTCTTAATTTAATAAATTCTTCGTAACATACTTTAACAAGAAGCTGCATGTGATGCGAAGATAATGATAGTAACACTAAGTCATCAGCGTACATAAACGAGTTAAAACATTTAGTTTTTATAAAACAACCCAACTTAGATTGTGATAATTTATATAATACATCATCCACAAAAATAGCAACGAGATATGGAGATAAAATCCCCCCTCGTCTAACTCCTGAAGTTAATTGAATCCATTGAGATTTAGCATCACCCCATTTTACAGATATAAATATTTTAGAATACCAATTTACAAGCAAACTTAAATATATACAAGGTATTTTTAAACTCATTAATTTATTAAATAAAATATATTTAAAATATAATTAAATCTTATTAAAAAATATAACAAAAACAGCAAACTTTACCTGTATTTTACGTTAATAGTAAATTTATTTAGTCTAGAAAATGTACAAATACTCGTTATTATCTTAGTACATGGGTTTTGTGATGGTATAAACAGTTCATTCAGTATCGCTGCAGATTCAGACAATAATCACATATTCAGCGTGCAACGTAGAAGCAGTATATCAGCCGACCAAACGAAAGCCTAACCAGATACCTTTATACAGGACAATCGTAAAAACGTTTTTCTGCGGATTGCGAATGCGGCGAAGGAGGGAAAAGGAACGAGAAAGAAGAAGGGCTATCAGTGACTAGAGTCGTCGTCGAAACGTGACGCCATAATGCGATTATCAGAATTATCTTTAGACTATAGGAATGATCTGGCAATTTTTTAGTTGAAGTACTGAAAACTACGTAGTAAAAGTATATCTAATTAAAATAGCTTATGCCCTACAGTTAAGTATGATCTTAAATAATTTTACAAGAAAGTAATTAAATTACATTATTAAAATTGATTTCGTATACTATAATCATAGTAGTATATATTATCAACGATATATTTAGTACAATAATCTAGAAAAATTATGTTCACATTTTTGCGGGTTTCATGCAGGATGGCTGTTCTTAGACCATCTTCAATTTGTTAACCTTGTTGCTCAAAATCTAAACAACTGAAATTAAAACTACCTTTACGTGTGATGAAAAGTAAAATATGATGTAAGTTGATCTTAATTGTGGAATTTTTTTGGGCTTACACTGTATAAAAAAAGTTATGATAAGGTTATGTAACACAAATATCTGCTAGATTATAGTAAGCCAAGAACGATTGATTCGATGTATACACTGTATATTATAATACATTCATTTAATATATAATAGATTTCAATATCAATAAAACACCTGGTGTGTAACATATTATAAGATTATATAACAAAAACTACTCTGAAAGTTTTTTTTAATCAGATTTCTATACTGATATGACAACGATATCGGCATGTACAATAATGATAGACAACACAATAGCATTCAACCCATCATAAAACACTGAAGATTGTCATGACTTCTTCAACAATAATGTATTTGCAACACGACTGGATTGATAAGCTTTAAGCTGAATTAGTCAAAATTGGATTTTAGACAGAGCATGCTAAAGAATCTAAAATGGAAACCGAATTTTTGGAAAATTCAACGAGTGACTATGACGTCTACTACTTCGGCGATATGTCGGAGGATGCCTGGCTCGAGCCCCCAATGAAATCAGATCCTGTTTTCAGGGTTATCATGATAACCCTTTACGTTCTCGTCTTCGTTGCTTCAGTCTTTGGTAAGCATTTAATTAGAAATATTATGTGTAATGTTTGTAATGTATAAATTTACGTTTATCAATTATTTTGACATAAATCCTATAATATTTAATAATAATGACAATTTTCATACTTAAGATGGTAAATGACTCAAATGGTAAGAAAGATATTATTTATAGTCTGGTTCACACATTATTTAATTAAATTACACAAAATCGTAATATTTGTTTATTCTACAACTAAAATTAGCGAAGATGTAATTTTGTACTTTAAAAACCGATTGAAATTACATAATTGACAAGGTGCTGGTGCATATTTAAAATTGTGTGCCATGGCGGTGAAAATTCACGGGGAAGAGAGTCTCCCAATAGGGCAATGTGATATAAAATAAAAAAAACTTTCATTATACAGTAATATGAAGCATAAAAAACTTATATCACAGATTTTTAGATAACCTGAAAATGTTGTATCCGCCTCTGTTAATTTCATTTTGTACAGTCAACAACAATAAAGTTAAAAACAACGACGAAAATTTAATATTGATAAAAATCTCGAATTTTTAATTAACTTACATGGATTTATGTGTATTAAATGTCAAGCCAGCTTTGTGTATTTTCTGATAGAATTATGTTGAAAAAATATTTAAGAAAAAGCTGCATGATGTCAAATAACTGCAACATGGGGTAATAATTTCTATGTGGATTATTCAGAAGTGATTTATAAGAAGCTGGTGGATTATTTACAGAAAGCTGATTGCATTGGATATTGAAAACTTTTCTAGATTAATTTATTTCATACTTGTAAATTGATAATAACAGTTCTACGTGAAATAGTGATATTTTAAATACTGTTATGTGATTTATCATTTAAAACTACAACTAACACGTCGTGGTGTGGCACTTTGTGGATGCAAATTATGCAACAATATTAACTTGTGTTTAGATAAATTTATTTTCTTTTCTTTTCTTTCCATGGTATATAGATATAACGATAATAATGATATGTAGCATTTCGGTCTCATTTAAATGAATTCTGTTGAAATTTATTTACATCAAAATTAACTAATGCATAAAGTGCATTAGCATAAAGTGCATTAGCACTTTATGCTAATGCACTTATAAAGTGAATTAACTAATGCATAAATGAATAAAGCATATTAAAGAATTATTTGAGTAACTTTTGAGTTACAATAATACATTTCTGTGTCTTTTAAAATTATTAAAATATTTAAATTTAATATTTAAAACTATTTACTATTGCAGAAAAATTGCAATAATAAATAATTAATTAACAATTACAAAACTCTTGTCATTTGGTAGTGTAGTTTATATCATATTTGTGCACAAAAATGTCTAAATGTCCAAAAATGGGCCCCGTTTATTTTTTTATAGTATAAAGTAATATTTTTTTAAGTATAAGTATTCATAATTTCATATAATTATTTAAGAAATTTTGTAAAAGTTTAATTATTTTTTACATTTGACCAAATCCCGCATAATAAGGTTATTAAGGACATCACTTAACCAAGCCATTTGAAGCTTTTATAATTAGAGAAAGATCATTACTCCAATGCGCAAATCTAAAGGGAGAAAGAAACAATTAAGCTCTTTTAATAAGTTTCTATAACTGTTATTCCATACGCCGTAGCCTTCTTTATGGATAAAGCTTTTTATAATTAGAAGATTTGCTTTTAATATATCCTTTGTCTAATACCTTTTGTTAATTTTTTTACGTTTTCGCAGTCATATTATAGGAACTCGCAATTGAAAATTCACATTATGATTTTATCTTATAAAATTCTAGATTCACTATTCTTGTGTTGTGTATAACGGTGTTCAAAGCGTATAGTTCTTTTTGCTCTAACGAATCTAAGTATATCTTCATTGTAAATGGGCTTTCAGATGTAATTAAAGAAATGAATCGAAGAAAAGATTTTTAGTTTCTATTCAGAGTTCTTAATGACAAAAAACTATAATGAAAAGACAATATTTAATTTGTATACTTCTTATGGAAATTCACCAGTTTTCATATAATAATATTATATGGAAATATTATGGTATACAGTCAAATTTAATGCAAGCATTTCTTGTACACAGCTAAATCTTTATTGAGATTAACGTTTAGTTTTTTTCCGTTAATTTTTGACTTCAATCTGCAATAGTTTAAACCATCACAGAAAGCTGCTTTCTCTTTGCGGTCATTAGCTGTGCATTTATACGAGATTTATCTTTCTTCTTGAAGATTATTGATTCAAGTAAAGTCTGCCTCTCGTCACAGTCTATTGATCTATTATGCAATCATTCGATTGCGATTGAATTAACGTGTCGATTTATTTCAATTGTTTACAGGCAAAAGAGATTTAAGATTATTAGAATTATTGAAATGTTTTAAATTGCGAGCTGATCGAATAGTTTGGCTTATAGTTTTAAACTGTCTATAAGCAAAAGTGTTTATTTAAAAATGAAATGTTATTATTTAATATTTTAATGAGCCTTTGCGTAAATAATATAAAGAAAATGCATTCTAGTTCGGGTTTATAATGATAAACGCATACTGATTTATAATAACAGGAGCAGGCGTATTTAATATATCATTTCTATTTCTAATTGTGTTTTTTTCTTTTTTTTCTACTTCTCTGATTCTGGTAAATATCAGCTAAACATTATCTTGTATGACAAAAATAAATGAAGCATATACAATTATTACAGAAGATGGTTCATACGAGGAGTGGAAATGGTTAAAAACATTAACATTTAAAATGTCAAAAACGACTAAACTAACATGATTTTAAAATAATTTGAAAAATTCTATGCGGAAAAAAGTACTATATAATAACTTTTTGATAAATGCAAGTTATTCCGACTCCTTTTTGAATAATTTTAAGATGAAATAAATGTCCGAGAATATTTTAATGCATCTCATTATCTGCGAGCCTTTATCTATGCAAAGTTCTATCACAGCTTTAGATTCTTTTCACTTTAATAATAATGGGCTTTGACTGCTATTTTATACCTATAATTAAAGCATTTTTTTCAAAGCTTAGTTAATCATTGTTATAATACGTGGTAGCGATGTCATTGAAATCATTTAATTGATTTAAGCTTTCAATATTATTGAGATATAAAAAGATATTTATTTAATATAGACACCAATAATTATATTTGATGCACAATTAAGTATGAGTTTATTCTTGGTATTTGATGGTATTAACCTTTTGTGATGCTCTTATGAAATGTTTTCGTATTCAAACAGCCGATACCAAGACTGATTCTCGTGTTTCATTAACAGGAATATTGATTTAAATATTTGATTTAAATCATGAATGATAGAAGATTGACCAGTAGCATGCATATCATGGCATTCAGTTTCAATAATTTTCTTAATTTATAAAACTATTATTAACTAGTAAACAAAATCTTATTACTGTTTATTTTTCATTTGCATTCCTTCGATATTAGATAAATGAGAAAGACAGAGACCAAAATTTGTACAAAACAACCAATAACTCGTGTATATTTTTAACAAAAAAATGAATTTTTGCACACGTCACATGTCCATCCTTTAGACGTGCCTTTGGGCAGCTGTACATTTTATCCAGTGGACTCAATCCGGCACTTTGCAACTCACGAATAATAACAGGAAGATTTTGTAGCGAAACGTCTGATGAGAAGCAGACAAGGCATCTCAATAAAATGTCGAAGACATGATAATGATGATTATTATCTTGAGACAAGACATAGCCGTGAGTGGGGAAATAGAAGGAAGAGCAACTCGCTTAAAAAATAAATCTTTTGTGAAATTGCTTTCAAAGTACGGGCATCTATTTATTCGTACGACACATGCGCAATTATATAGCATATTTTATAATTTTATCCGCTTCAAATAAAAGATCAAATAATGGATGTGAATAATTGTTATTGCTTGTCACGTTTGATATTATTTTAATATAAGAAACAGTAATTATTAATTTTAAGTTTCACTGAGAAATTATACGTCAATTTTGATGTCCCATTATAATTATAGTAGCTTTGTTTTAAGCAGAAAGTCTATAGATTTTATTGGTACAAATTGGAAAATATTTTTAATTTAATTAACTTTTTTGCATAATCTTTAATTTTAGACCCATTGTTTGCAGCTTCAGTCTTCAATTTATAATTTTTTATTTAAATCTTACCAATTAACACAAACACAAAAAATTTATATAAAATTCGTGTAAGGCTTGTGTGAGTCAAAGACATTACTCGCTATCATTCTCATTTTTATTTTGCTTGCGAATTGGTTAACTTCTTTGGAGAAGTGTAAAACTTATCCAACTTATAAGCTTGATACAGTATTGTCATTATTGTATTTGTTATTTTTAAGCTATATCCTTCATTCTTCACTGGATATTTCCTTTCTCAGTAATGCCATTCCTTATCATATCAAATCATCCAAATCAAAATTCATAGCGCAGGTGTCTTATAGTACCTTCTATATGGTTATTCTTAAATAAAGTAACAAATGTAGAAACGATGCATGTTTATGCATTTTCATTTTTTTATCAGTTGATCTAAAGTTATGTAAACAATCTAATAATACGAACCCGTTGAACTATGCAAGGTACTATTGATTCTTTTAATGTTATCTGTACATGTTTGCGTCATTTGGTTTTCAGTCGAAATGCTAAGAAAGCTGAAGCCACTTATTCATGCATGCGAAGAGGATATAAATTATAGAAAGCTTTCCTCACGACACGAGTCCTTGTCTTCAGAAAATTCTCAAGAGAAATTACATAAGATCTAGCATTTAATATTTACTGTGCATTTGTATCTATTTTTATTTAGATATTTAGTGAAGATTGGGATTCTGGGTGCAAAATTACTTTTAAAGTAGGCCTACTGAATTTTATAAATTATTTACAGTTGTCCAGACTTTTGTGATAAGGTTGAGGTTCTAAATTTGTCATCTATGAAGTAATGTACAAGATTTTTCTGAATTTTATCATTCCTGATATTCTCTGAGTGTTAAATCTCCGTATGGTAATCAAAATCAAGCAAAAGTCCATTGTTGAATAAAAAAATTCAATATTAATTTTACCTTCTTATAGTTTATACTAGTTTAAATCTAGAGAATGAAAAATGATAAAATCACAGAAAATCACAACATCACAGAAACGAATTTATAATATACAAATGATCCATTATAATCAAATTCAATAAAAACAGTACATTTCACATAGCTACATCGTTATACAATTTCTTGATGACTTTTCAATCTCTGCAATATTTAGTAATCTCTGCAACACTTGATAAGGATTAACAAATTGCTCTTCAACTACATTACTTGTTCCAAATCGATCAAATACCATTGCTCGGTTAAGTAGGTCCTGGACCGAGTAAAGCGTCCGTGTCGCCCCAGATCAGTCGAGCAGGCGGACACGTATCGGATCGTTAGACTCTATCTGATAAATTGGCATTCGTCGATGAACTGCTTCACGATCGATCGATCGCTGAGAGAGTTATTGGCTTTAACATGCGCTAACTAATAACAGCGACGGATATGTTCATCAATTGGTTACTTCAAACTTTCAGAATCTTATTTATTTATATATTGATTTTAAAAGTTTTTATATTTAAATTTTGAATAATATTCTCACATATTTTACTGTAGGTACATGTAAAATTTCCATTTAAGTTCTATTATATCACATCATGCAAATAAATTTAGAATAAAAAAGTTTAGTATGCTGTTCAAGATATGTGTATGGGTTCTTGAAGTACTGTATCATTGTAGTTATGCATAGTATTATATAGCAATGCTTTAATATTTAATAATTATTCATAAATAATAATACAAATATGTAATAATGGTGAAAAATATTGTAAGATATAGTAAATCTTAAGCCAATTTAAAAGTCATAAACTGTAACTAAAATCTTGTCAATTAAAACACGTTGCTATTGTATGGTAGTTGATCACAGTATTTGGTAGTTGAAAATTGTATGTTTTTTATGTTATAAACGAAGTCGCTTATTCTTCCAATTAGTTTGTGCTATGGAAGTCCCTTGACTTGTGAAGATCTCCCTGACTTTGGAAGTGGCTCGATGTAAAGTTTAATATCGTTTTGGTCGTATAGTTAATAGTTATGTTAATTATACCCTCAACCGTATGATTGGAGATTCATATCGTTATTAATACAAAAATAGGAAAATATTTAAATTCTGCTGAAAAATGAACCGAAATTCTGAAACGTATAATAGTTTTAAGAAACAGTAATGATCAATTAGAATATAATTCGGTCTGTAAAAATCGACTAAGACCTTGTAGCTAAAATGCAAAAATAGACTTTTGACACCAATAAATCCATGCCTGGATTTAATAAGTGTCTCCCTGGTAAGTCTATATAATATGATTTGTCTGTTTTGACTGCAAGATTGTTATCAAATTATAATATCGAAATTGTTCATGAAATTAATCAATCATAAGAATCTTTGCAGATCGACATAAGGAAGCAAAAACTGTTAGGAATATCTCACTTTATAACTTTCAACTTTTGCAACAAGTGTTTTCATATAATTGGACATTATGTTCAAAGTTAGTAATATAATGCGATTGTCATACCTTGTTCTTTCGATTTCGTATCAAAAAAAAATACTGTAACAAAAAGTGAAGGAAAGAAAGAGATGCTCAGATGAGAAACTTGAGAAGACACAATATGTTAGATTTTAAAAATCGCAGGGGCGCTTAAAGTTTAAGACCCCCCGCTACGCCTTTGACTGCATTCACCGAGAAATTAGTATCTAATCTGCTGTTTTGATATTATAAAACTATTTGATAATTACATTCAAGCAAACAATAGATAATGTAAACGGATAATACAGATGCACTCAGTGTTATGTGCTGTTATTCTGATGCAGAGGATTTAGAACGGAAATTTAGTTCAAATGATTTATCCTCTCATTTCCTCGCGTCACGTTTAAATCAGATTCTTTACATCAACTAAGACAACTAAATTAAAGTGTCAACATATTTTTGATGCAGTTTAATAGACATGACTGTCTGAATAGCTATTTCTTATTTCTAGTAGTGATATTATCAAATCTAATACTAATTTTGACTTGTAGATTTGATATATTTAAATTTATTCGATATATTTTATATTTATTTCGATATATTTTAAAGGCAGACTTTTTCTTAATAAATATACAGTTAGAGTATTACTGTAATTGTATCCAATTACTGCATAGTAATTGCTCGTGCGTTTGCTCTCTTAGTCCTTTTTCTTCGTTTGCATTCTTAAATGAACCTTTTATGTAAGTTATTAATAAATCATCACCAATAATATTTTCTTTATATATTAAATAACTTATATTAAACAGTAATAATTATTTACATTATATTTCTATGTATATTCGAATGCATCTATTGTACAAGAAACAAATTATGTCTCCAAGTTGATAATTTAGTGTACTAATTTGCCACTATTTCACTTTTATATTGGCTGTTTTATTCTGTTTCGTGTAAATCAAAAATGTAAGTTATCAAATATTTAATTCATTTTACGGCTCTCCTCCTCCTCATGATAAATGTTTTCTCATTATTCCCACTACGGCCACGGTAATAAAACGCGCCCTACTGAACAAAGGCCCGCTTAGCAGTACCCACAAAATAATCTCAACATTAAACTGTAATATATCGATTACCGTAGCAGCACCACTTTGAAATTCGTGATACTGGTATCCTATCTGAATGCATGATTGCTCGTCCACGGAAAATGACGAAATTGCCAGGATTATGGAAGCCGACTTGTCATTGTGTAGGATTATAAACGCGCTTTTGGATTGCTGTAATAATTTGTACTGTATAATAACTGTTTGCAAGTAGATCTACGAAATATCCACTCGTGGGTATAATCTATTGTGTCTGTAATTATGAGACGTTCAGCGGAGAGTGGAGTTAGGTGGCTATTATAATATTAGAATATTCAGGGAAGCTTCTCCCTTGTATTTTCAGTTTTTACCCTCTCAATGTTTTATGACACTTTATCAACTTGTTGGTTTTATAACATAATACCGGATTAGTTATTGCTCATTTTGTAAGCTTGTTGGTAATTATGAAGTTAAATCATTTAGAAATAAAATATTGTAGAAGTAAATATAGGATAAATACCTGGAATTCTCTTACTCAGTTTAAATAAGTAAATTTACCACTCGTTCATTTTCTAGTAGCACTAAAAACGTGACAAAGTGTCGGGAATATTCATTTTGCTAAGAATTATAAAACGATAAAATCGCGCATTGCGACTTCTCAGTGTGTAGAACGCAATTAAAGAGAACGTAATGTAAGTACATGTAACGCAATCAAATGCAATGCAAATAAATGAATATTACACCGATATTAGATTCGAATATCAGTGGTAATCCTTAAAAACTTGACAAAAGGTTAGAGTTGTGCATTTATTTTTA
>JAQIXG010002758.1:0-16717 GCA_034700105.1 Oconnorella tubifera
CCCATATGTCCCCTTTGTAGAAACCCCCTCCCCCCCCTCTTAGGGGAAGTCCTTAATGGATGATCCCTTGCATGTTTGAGATATTAACACAATGAAAAACACACATAAGAATCAAACACACACCAACCTGTTGCACCAGACTTAATATTAATCCACATAGAAAGATCTGAAAGTCAAGACAAAATCTGATCAACAGAGAAAAATCAAATAACTCAATATATTATCACAAATTCATTAAAGTATTAGGGGCTGTCCATAAATGACGTCACGCGTGTTTGGTCGATTTTTGACCCCCCCTCCCCCCCACGTCACACATCGTCACAAAAAGTTAGATCCCCCTAAAATATGACGTCACAAATTTTCAACACCCCCCTAAAAACCAGGATTTTGAATGTGCAGAGTTACATAGCAGTCTTTAAAACGGGGGTGGGGGGGGGCGGTTCCTCAAAAAGTAGTTTTAAAGGTATCTAAAGCAAAAAATCACTAAATCATCAAAAGTGGAGTTTTCACTTTTCTCTAAACTCAAGTCTGATTACAAGAATGTTTTTACCTCCAATTGGGGAGAGAGTTGGGGGAGGGTTATTACTCTCATTATATTGTATTTGTTTCAAATTTTTCAATTTTAACACTACAGTATTTTCAGTAGGGCTTAAATAATATTATTGTAAACAATTTCTAGACTCTAGGCACAGCAGCAGTCCAATATGAGATTACCAGTTACCAGTGAGTTGATTTTATTAGTCATATCTAAACAAAGGAAGACTGTAGTTAAGAAATCACAATTTTTTTTTCTGCTTTCCCGCCCAGCAGGCAGCTGAGGCGGTCAACTGTCTAGCTGCACTAAACAACTGCTCACTGGTCGCTCTGGTCTGAGGGGCAGATAAGTAGGCCTACTAGTGGGCTGTGGACTGTTAAAAGTTACAAACAAATGGCCTAGGTTTAATCTTATGGAATCTCTGAGCCTGCAGGCGGTCCATGCTCTGGTGTTAATGTGCAATTAATAAATGTAATTAGTAGGAGCAGATATCTCAAGACTGAGATGAAACCACAGGTCGAGTCAGACATCATGGAGTATATCATATTCCATGATTCTGGACCAAAGAAGCAGGTCTACAATTACCAAGACTTTGTAATAGAAATAGGTCACAGGCTGAAATAGTGAAACTAGAGTTAGGAAATGAGAAAGGAAAGTGCAAAACTGCCCCTTGATTCATGAACTTAAAACCATTGTTTGCCTTAAAGGCCATTTGTTTGTAACTGTTGAGACATGAACTTAAAAAAAGTTATAGAGAAAAAATAATTTTGATGTGACGTCACATTTTCTTAACCCCCCTCACTCCCCATCATCACATATCGTCACAAATCTGTGACTCCCTCCCCCCCTAGGAGCGTGACGTCATTTATGGACAGCCCCTTATGTGATTTCCCATTCAGAGACTATACTGAAAATCACATGTACTTTCGTAATCTTTTAAAATTTCATATACTTACATATGCTTTCAGTACTTTCAGTCGTACAACTGAAAGTACTGAAAAGAAGTACTGCTAACAACGAGCGGTACAAGTAACAATCTATAGACAGTAAAAGATATATATTACGAATAATAGATGTTGACTTTACATTAAAAGTTTATTTTGAATTAATCAAGATTTTAATAATTAATTAATTTTATATTTTATTTTATTTTAATATATGTTGTCTTTCAATAAGTCTAAATGTGCAATAAATAACAAAGATCCAATTCTTTTCTAACTCAATAAAGATTATTAATCAGTCACAGTATACTAACCATTTCTACAACTCTTTTGAGCAGAAAATGTTTACGAATTCTCTTTGTTCGTGGAAAATTGAGTTCATAACACAAAGTAGGAGCACACATAAAGTAATACATATCTATAAAAAGCACCAAAAATATCATATTAAATATAATCTAGAAGCTGACATTTATTCATTCAATCATTTTAAAATATTTTAAGAAACTCTTCAACTAGAAAAAATACAGAGTTTTCAGTGCAAAGAGCATTCTACGATTTGATTCTATCAAATTCTATCAAGATTCTATCAGCATCTGACACTAAGTTACAGCACTGACGATACGTTACGATACGATACGATTGCTAAGTTACAGCAATGACGATCGTTATGTTAAACATAACGATCGTCATAGAATTACAAAGGAATTACACTTTTATATATTTGCAATATAATTCACAAATGAAAATTATTTACTGGACCGCGTTAAATGTCAAATGCTCGCGTCATTTAATTTCTACCTCGTTTAAAAACATGTCACTAACAACATGCCTTTTTACAATAAGTCAAAATTAAGCAATAAGTAAACGATTAAGATAACAGGATAAACTACTTTTAAAGAGAGAATACAATTATTAAACAAAAGTGTTTCTCGCATTAAAATTAAACTCTTCAATACAAATAATATATAATGTTCTAGAAGTATCAACAAGAAATATCATATATTCTGCTTCACGCTAAAAAATAATAACTATAATTTGAACAACATTACAATCTAAATTTGATATACTGCAAAAAATGAGAAAATGAAATAAACACCACTATAAAATCAAGTAATAAGAGTCACTGAAACCTTTAAGTCTAATATTCTCAGGATAGACTTGCTTCGTAACTTCATGACTTACAACATCACCATTCGATTCTGAAAATGTAGCCAAAGGTATCATTAACAAATTTTATTAAAACTATTACAAATCAAGTATTCTTATATCAGAATAATTGAATCATAATTATATAACATACAGTTATTTACATCAGTCACTACAGTCAAAGATTGTAGTGACTGTAGTGTTTACTGTTTTAAACTGGGTGTAAAGGAACCAAGTTAGAATCTTAAAGTTAGAATCTAAGCTAATTTAGAGACAAGTTTTGGCTGTAAATAAACTGTCATTTTATCAGTACACCAGTTTAGTACACTTCATGCAATTAGTACACTTTATGTAATTATTTAATGCCTATATATTACCATATAGTAATCAAACATTTAATAACAAAAACTTAATTAATATAAAAACGGCTTCATTTAATATTACCTCTCTGTAATAATTTATAAATTGCCTGTGCACAATGCAAACTATTCTAATATGCATATTATATATATGTATATATTTTATTAAATATTATCAAACATTATCATATATAAAATAAAAGCTTTAAATTAAATGAATTAAGTTATACTTACAATAACTGATATATTATACATTATCTACCCGTATATTCAGAAATGTGATTTGAACTCTGTTTCTGCGGTTGAAACTTTGCCGATTTCTTATTTGCAAAGTAAAACATTCTACACCAGGAATTAACTTGCTGATAAGATATCAGTTTGAGAAATAAACAAATGTACACTGCAAGAGCTGGAGACGATGTCACTATTAAGAAAAATTTTTTTATTTCATTTGGTTTTAAACTTCATATTCATGTGACATAAGCCAACTATTGCTTATAGGCAAAATAAAGCATAAGAATAAACTAGATTCAGAATTTTTAATGCTTACACTCAGGAACAGCAAAAATTTAATGAATATACTCAGTAGGAATTAATTTTGCACATAAAAAAGGATAATACACTGTAAAATATTACAGAAAAAAAAGATTTGAAAGATTCCTTAAAACAAATCACACAATAACTTGACACCAATAATTTATTTAATGACCCTAATCTTGATCAACCCTAATCGCTTATTTAATAAACCTATACAACTTTCAATAACAAACTTACCGAAATAAATATTTCAAAAAACAAATAGAAATTATCGAAGTCAAATCAAATTGGATTAATTAATCAAAATAAAATAAAATAGTCTTTACTGCAATAATAAAAAAGGTGTCACTTTAAATAACATCACAAGCAATAAAATAAATTTTTACAAAATGCAAACCTGGACTCGGATGTATATACAAAACAACTACGGCAGGAAATACAATCGCAGCGAGTTGATTAATAGCGTGCAAGAAACTGCCAAATCTTTCTGAACATGACTTCTAAAATATATTCAAACGTATCTGAAATATCGTTAAAATTAGCTTATTCTGAAATATATTGAAATATCAAAACATTGCTCAAATAGTAAGTTTTAAGAAATACAACAATTAGAAACTGGACCCTTACAATAACAACTAGACATTAAATAACCATTAGAAGATACACAAGTTAAGTTCATCAGCTTAAGAATACTCAAATTTTAAGCAGAAATAACATGAATTAAAATCTCACATCTTTGAAAAATCTTCACATATATGTCCTTGAGTATTTTACAATAGAAAGATAAAAGAATATATTTTTAACAAATTCGAATAACTGTTTACAATGTTTACCTTTGACAGTAATACTTCAATGGCAAATCCAGCAAGTATGAAAGCGTTTGAAGCTAAAATATTCAACCAAAACTCTGTAAGCTACATTAATTAAATTTTAATTATAATAACCCATAACAAATCGCCGCAAAGAATACATATCTTATAATAAATATAACATTCAATTAAATAAATTTAAAGGAGACCTACCAGCCATTAAATAGACTAGTAAGCAACGCATTGAAAACAAATAACCTCAAGTTATTTCTCACCAAGCACAAGACAAAATGACGGCCAGTGATAAGGATTCTGTAGAAACACATGAAGCCATTTGATTGGATCTATCAATATACCATATCTGGATAGAAATATAATACAAATAAGTTACTGTAAAAGAAAAACAGGTATATTTGTTTTTAATTGCAGATTCAATATAAGTTCGCGTATCTGTAAAAGAAGACAAAAGAAACTTTTGCAGCTGATTACAGCGCCTATAGTATGATTGTTCATTTCAGGCATAAATTTTAAAAATTGCATAATGGTTATGTTTTAATTAACATAGTGAAGCCAATTAAACACAATATATACTTTCATATTTACCCTTTTCCTACTTAGTGAATACTAAAAACCAGCTAAGAATTAGGAATAAGCTGCACATAACTAAACCGTTGATATCTTAAAAATGTAATTTTTTAATGTATTTCATTATAAGCATTAAGCAGTGTTACAAGGCCTGTGCTTTACTAGCCTAATTATACTGTATATTCAGACCCTTCTGTTGCAAGTCCCTGAAATACTATCAATGAAGTGGTCTGTCAACCCTGATACAGAAAAATCCAAAATCTTAATTATTATTGCACAAACCTTAGAAACAAGATAAAGATACATTAATTAATATGAAAATAGAAGCAAACTTACTTCATGACATTTTCAAGAGCAACTCGACCTGTAGCCAGAGCCTAAAAAAATGACAGTAAAAGAAAGATATTAATTACTCAGAGTCAATCTTGAAAAAGTTCAAACAAAGCACAATAAACATAAGATAACGGGAAACACACCGATAATGTAAATAATAAAGAACACAGAAGAAAACCAACTACAGTCTGTAATATTACATTGTATTATATAATTAGTATTTTATGGGCATACAAAACATACACAGAAATATGAACAGATCTATATACTATTATTATTATAAAAATATGCATAAATGTCAAAAATATATATAACTAATGGTTACAATCTTTAACAAAATATTAATTACACAAATACAATTGAATCCGATCATGTACAGCATGTTACAGAAATCATTAAATTGTGACTATAACTAAATTCAAACATTAATCTCTGTTGATTTATCACATAATGGTACATCAGCACAAAATGATATTGATGCTATTTGATTTCTGAATATGCGGAAAGTGATAAAAGCAGTCAACTTTTAACACAGCATATAAATATATTTCTCTTATTGATAAGGAATGAATATGTAAAGTTTGGCCAGATTTTCTTCTCAAATGGACAGTTATCTTTATATAAATTACAAAATAATAAAATACCAGTAAAATGATGCAAAGGTTGAGAATGCCACGATAGTTATTGAAGCCACTGGATGAACTAAACAATGAATCAGCAAGTTCATGACACCTGCATTCACACATATTTATAAAATATAAAATAATGGCAATAGAGAACATTTTTAAGCAAAAATCACTGCATTGCAAAAAATCGACACAAAAAGTTCTTTAAATATAAAATTTACACAAGTTTAATATCAAAATTTTCACACTTTTCGAATATACAAATTACCTTTGCACCTAAAGGACATCCAAAGCATAAAAAAACTACACAATATTTTGCATACTTACGGACTGTCCGGAGAAATCAGAGGCAATGCACTTCCGTTCAAACACGGCACTTCCGGTCCGTTCAGGAAACCACCATTACCCACATCCGGTCCTCCATTGCAGACTGAACGCTTCCTTACTTCCGGCTCCCCATTGCAGACTGCGCGTTTCCTAACTTCGGGTCCTCCATTGCCGACTAATTGCTTTCTTACTTCCGGTTCCCCCGTTGAGAAATTCAGTGAACCAATATGGCGTTCAACTTTTGCGCCAAAATTTTTTTCTTTAAATTTCATTTTCTTCGATTTATTTACTTGCGCCCAGATCTGTGCTTGCGCCATGTTTGACACGTGCTTGACGTGATCACGTGATGAAAACAAAAACATCTATTTATAGCAACACAGTGACCCAGTTTTATAATTGAGTACAAAGTGCGTGTTTGTAGTTTGTAGACTTGTTCTGCAATAACTTCTAAAGCCCGATTCCCATGTATCAAACAAAATATACGTAAGTAAAAATTTAATTGGGTGACTTCAAAACTTTTTGCAAAACTATGAATCTATTGCGATTTTTTCTAGCTAAAGACGTGCTCTATCAATTGAAGATACTATTTATTATATACTGAGATACTTACTAAGTTACTATATAGATAATATAGTAAATACTACTATTTAAAGATTAAATAGCAGTACTACTTTGTAGTTTAGATAATTATAAGTGATTATGTGAATAATAACTCGTAATTACTGCAGACTGTAATCTAAATAATATTTCAGTGATCGTTCGAATTAAATCAAGAACCTAGACTATTATTACAATAAATATAATCACTACCTATATTCAATTAACTAAGTCAATGTTTCCCAAATAACAAAATCAATGTAAACAATTATCTGAAAACAATGGTTTTGACAAAAATGTGGCTGAAAATTGGCTTCGCGGTAGAGTATAATATATATATTGCGTCTGTACCAAATTCACACAAATAACTTCATGGCCTAGCTATAAACGCCAGCGTTACAACACTCGTGCACCCTCATCAACCAGATAGATGGTTATATAATACCATAAAAACAACAGTCAGGATAACAAATTAGCCTAAATACAGGCCACAACTGTCATATTATATTGCAACCACACGCGCGAGACCACAGAAATTATTTGTCTGTAGTATGTAAACATGTAAACTCATAAATAGGTTATATTTTACACGTGTAACCAGGTTGCCTCTTTACAGGAAAGAAGTAATCCGTCAATTTCGTTTTTTTAAGAAATAAAGTACTGATAGTACTTTGTTTCCTTTTTAAGAAACAAAGTAGTACAAGTTTACGAATACTGATTCAGCAAAGATCTAACTTTCTATAAAACCCTGAATCAGTAGTATTGTAAAATTAATGTTCCTGAAATATGTATGATGCTGTAATTTTAAGTTCAAACTTCAATTAATTTTTTGTCAATGATACGTTCTCGGTGAATGATTGAAAGATCTCCGATTATTCTCTTTATTGAACTCATTAAATTCATTGATTAAATCCATTATTCCGCAGTACCGCACCTTGCTACTTAATAATCATAATAATCGAATTATTTATGCACATGGGAGCAAATATTAATATTAATGAGAAAAATCGTGCAGTATATAATCGTGCTTATATATCTATAAGCATGTTGATATTTTCAATAATGTCTATCATGGTAAAGCTGAGAGTTCTTTGGGAATATATATCCTGACGTACGTCATTTAGTTTTAAATAGCTAAGCCTATAGGCTAAAAATTTAACTTATAATAATAGCAGCCTATCACTTGTAATGTAACTTATGATTAGGATTTATTAATATAACTATTTATTGTACAATTTTTAGCTACAATTTGAGAAGCAAAGGAGCGAATAACATAATTTATTTAGGAAAGAGAGCGGCGGGGATGAAATTAAAATGTATTTCTTTACATATTTAACTAGGCAACACGTTTTGAAAATTTTTGGTGATTTTTTATTCCTACTAGTCAAAAATAGCAATAAGCAGTGAAAGCCTAATTACCGATTAGTATAGGCCTATAGGCATACAGCAAAACTTAAAACATTCTGTACATCAAATAAAAATATTAAAACTGTGAAAATGTAAGAGATCAGCTTGGATAATCTAAAATATAAGCAACAATTCGTTTCTGATCAGTTATTATATGTTAAAAATGTACTAAAGATGTATTATGCTAGAATTTATAGAAAATATTGGAATTTATGCACAATTAGAGAGCAATATTCAAATTCTAGTAAATCTTACGATTACATTATTTCTAACAACTCGATAATTAATTGGCACTTGTGTACTGCCAAGGAATTCTGATAGTAATTGGGCCACAAGATGTTTGAAAAAGTGAAATCAGTGGCGTAGGAAAAGGCGGGGGGGGGGATTTTTGGGGGTTAAAACCTCCCCTTAATGGAGGTCAAAACATTTTTTTGTAACGTTAAGAATGTGAGTTTAGTAGTAACCCCCCCCCCCTTGTGACGATGCTATGATTTTTATTATTCGATACATGTATGCAAGTAATACTGGTGTAAGTAATACTGGTAAGTAATACTGGTGAGACTAAACAAAGTCAGTGATAATCTAAAAAAAAGTAATCGCTTCAAATTTTTCAGGAACTTCAGAATTTTTCAGGAAGGGAAAATTGATCCCTTGGTCAATTCATGGTTATAAATGCTACTGCTACTAATGCTATTTGAATAATTTAGAAAATCAGAGTCATAGCACAATTATTGCACATTATTAACAAAAAATAAATAAATAACGACTATTTACAAATATACTGCAATAGTTACTGACATTATCTACTCATAGTAGTTAAAGTTATTTTATCTATTTAATCTTAAAATAACATCTAGGTCAGAGAAATGATGAGAGTAATAATTCCAATGATACCTAAGTAACCAAGGATAATTATAATATGAAATAGCATCATTTTTCAAAAATTAATAACCCAGATAAAAATTAATAATTCAGTTAGTTTTACAATTAAAAAAAAAAAATAAGTACCACAGCTTATAAAAATTCTAATTGAGATTGTTATTAATATTATTAAAAATCATAATTTATTTCTCTAATTTACAACAAATATTACAAAATAAATAATTATCTTTATAAATAATTATCTATATTATTAACTATATCTCCAAGCCAATTAATTTATCAGATAAATCGTCTTTATTTACAACGACATCCGCAAACTTCCATATATTATCCACTGATCCACTTTTTGGTGGCTGTTGAAGTAACTGCAACCTTTCTTCAACTGACACACTTTGTCCATTACGAACCAGCGTTTCATACGCAGTCCAATTCACTTGCACTAACCACGCGATCAGTTCTACGTGACGAATATCATATTGCGTTACATATCTGTCAAAATAGAATCCCCAATGTTTATGGGGCCAGGCTATTTCAATTAGAATTGAACCAGGAGGCATGAACACGGCCCATTGCAACCCAGCTCCTTGCACTCCAATCATTATTCTAGATGTTGCTGCTATGCGAGTTTGCTCATGGGCACTAAGACCCTCCATATAAATAACGCGGACTTTACGAAAACCTAAAGACTTAGCAGCAAGCACTAAATCATCAACATTAGTGATTAATCTATTCGTCCGCTGTATAAAAGTTATAAAATCTGACTTATGTTGTGATCGAGTAAAATTTATTCCTTTTAATACATGTTCTACAACTTCACGTGGTTTTATTATTCCTATTGGAGTTGATCCAAACACACCGCTACTAAAACAAGTGTTTGGTTTCATGTCGTAAAATACGCCATGAAATTCGACAGTGTATAAAGTCCTTAATAAAGATTCAAATAAAGTCTGATTGGAACACGCTCTGGTTTCTTCATCTAGTAAATTAGAGGGACGCCTATAAAGAACCTGGTTGTCTGCACCGATGCGTAGCTTATTCGACTGTTTAATAACGGCATAAAGCGGCACAAACTCGTCTATCCAAAAATGATGAAAATTGGCCGAGCAAGTAGGCGCAATGAAGAATACTGTATTTGTTTGAAAGGTATGAGATTTTGGAATAGACTCTCGCTGGAAGTAAACATCCCAGTGATTCCATGCACTGTTGTGGGATCCTGATGTGTAGAGCTTTTGCATTCCATTCCTATAGAAACTATCATATACAACAATCCTTTGTGTTTCATTGAATAAGATATTTTTGCCAAGAAATTCGATTGATCGTTGCACAGGAGTAACCTGTGCTTCAATGCAAACGTTCCAGAATGAATACACTCCTTTATCATTGACCGGATGGAAGCCATAAGTGTTATGTTTTGCTGCAAACCAACGAACAGCTTCAGTGGTCAAATCTATATCCTGTTCTAAGTCTATACCTTGATCAATTTCCGATTCATATCCCCTGTTTATTCCACTGCTGTGCATGAAGTAGAGAATGTATATTAAGGCAAATAACGCGACAATTACGAGAAATAACGCAACCCTAAGTCTACGAGTAGTAAACATAAGTTTGAAACTAGGCTCATATTGAAATGATTTGGTTAAAATTTCTGACATTTGCTCTTGTCTCTAGTCCATGACGTGATTTAAACGCATTATGCTTTGTTTACGAACAGTTCTAGAAACAGATTAAATACATTATATAATAAAATATAGTTTTTAGTTTCTGCAATTAAATAAAACCAATAAATAAAATATGTGCAACTAATATAACTCCATTCAATATTTAAGTGCAAGTAACTTATGTACACAATATACACAGTATTTCACACTCTATTGATCTCAGAAACTAAAGTTATTATATTACTTTTATTAAATTGTACTAAATTATAAATATTTAAAATTCCAGAATTTTTAAATTTAAATTTAATTTGTAATAAATTAATGAAAAAATTTAATTATAAATTTACTTTTAATGTAAACAACGAAATATCGCTCATATGGTCACGTTAAATTCCAAAGAAACAACTCAAACATTTAAATTTATTCATTTTCAATCATGAGAATAAAGTTTTTTTTAAACATTTTAGCGAGATTAATATTTTATACTGCAGTCAATAAAAGCTAGCTGCTAATAAGTATAATTATAATTATATTCATATTTGTATATTTTAAAACATTTCATTCGATTAATTTGGAATGGGTGTTACAAAAATTAAGAAAAAAATCAAGCGTCACAAAAGTAATTGATAACATCACTTGAAAATGCTTCCAGTTTGCAAACTCCTGGTACAATAATAGAGAATCTGCATCAAAATATGGAGAGTAAAATGTTTGAACCAGTTGATCACAGCCACGACGAAGAGTATATACCACGTAATAACTCTAACTTTGTCAGCACGCCTGAAATTGACACTGGGAATATGCTATGCAATGCTTCATGTAAAAGTTTTTCAGAACTGTTACAGTGCTCAGACGTTAACCAACTCAAGATTAAGTCTGAAGTTGATGACGATACAAGTAAAACAATAACTCCTGCGAGCACATCGTGTAGAATAGAAAGAAAAATTCAAATCCAGAAAATCCCGATAATTAATGAAAAATTATATGGGAAACACATTAATGAAAGGAATAAAAAGTCATCATCTGGGATGGACGAATTAAATTATAACAGTCCTAGAGTTATAACAACCAACACTGAGAATAAGCCTATACTTTCAGATGAGCATCTGAAATCTATTAAAGACAGCGATTCTTATTTTTACAAAAACGATTTCTCCAACAAGTTTGGTACCGTGGAAAAAAACATCATTAAATCTGAGATCATTGATGAAAATGAAGGCACGGTGAATTCAATACAAACTGATACTAAGTTAAATAAATGTGAAGAATTCGCTCAGAAACAAATAGTTATGGCAAAAATTAAAAATGACAGAGCGCCTGAAGTTTCCGAAAAAGTTATTGGTATCGACATCGCCAAATCAATCTCATTTACAACATCCAGTAAGCCTATAATAACTGAAAACAACAATTTAGTAACACGGGACGATGACGATTATAAGACAAATCACGGTCTGGTGTTAAATAAGCCTACTAAGTATAGTGATGGTAAATTTACTGAACATAAACAGAACGCAATGTCTACAGATGATGTCATTTTCTCTGATGCTGTTTCAGCTCCTGGAACATCTTCCACTATCATGACGCGTTCTATGAATAAATCATCGAGGTATGTTTAAATTGTTTATGCTTTAGTATGCCATAAGTATGGTAATAATTCGGATCACTAAACTAGTGAATGCAGTCATTTTTAATCTATTATCGGATCGATGCATGGGACTTTTGCTAAGAATAATTGAATAAATGAACGTCATTTTTTCAGGGAGAAGGGTATCTTGTAGTTCTTGTAAGAAACATTAAAAATTACATTTTTTTTTCGTATAAACCTGCAGTAATATTATGTTATGAAAAATTCGTGTTTTATTTGTAAGAGATAATATTATGTTATATTATGATGCCTGCAGCGTATTGCGTCTGTTTCAGATTAACTGGAGGTGATAACAATTTCTCTGTAAGTCAAAGAAAAAACGAAGACATTGAATTATGGACAAACAGTCGCCTTGAACAACATGCATGTTTATTATGGTCGAGGTAAAGATTGAAGATTTTTGACACTTGCAAAAATCAAAAAGCCATGTATCATAGGATTCAAATAAATATTGATTGAGTATGAAATTGAATACTGAAGTGACTCTGTTTTTAATTCTTCTGATTTTTTCTGACGATTTTAATGTTATCTAAAATAGTATGTTGTTTTATTAATTAATGATAAATATAATTGATATTGATTAATGAATCTCGTATTAGGCTCGCAACTTAGTTCATCATGCAGTGCAATATTTACAATTTTTGAAAAACTATTAAAATCATTGTTTTAATATTATAATAATAAAGTCAAACTAAATTAGCATGGCCTACAACTTTAAGTGATTTCCTATTTTAGCGATCAGAAGCGCAGATTTCAGCAGGAGTATGAAGATGTAAGTGTTGAAGATCTGGAAACAATAATGAGAAAATACTGGGAAAACAAAATTGGAGTAAAGGAGCGTTCCAAGTATATACAGAGAGCTCAGTGGGCTCTAACTGATCGATGGCAATATCTGACTAATCACAACACAGATGATAGCTTTAGTCCTTTGGCATCTTCATCAAAAGGTAACATCAAAGAGTAATAACTTCATTGACAGCATATCTGCATATTATACTAAATTATAATTGTTATGGACAATCTTTTTGAATCTTAATTAATCCAATCCGCAGCTGGATTGCAGTAATTCCACAACTCAGTGAAGATTACAAGCATGTAATATTGACTGAGTCTTAACTTGTTTGATAAGTAAATATTTTGTATGGACAGCTGAAAGATCATTATAATATATATCTTAATTAGTTTCGCTGAGCAAGATTTTACTTAGATCTAAAGGACCTTAAAAAAAATTGTACTGATTGCGACCTCCATTCCTTTCCCTTTTTAACGATTTGAAGCAGGTTTATTACAAACTAGAGTAACATAATCGAAATGTGTCACTATATTGAACATACATTTTTGCATTATTTGTTGTTCATACTGTTAACATTAATCATCTTTCTAAATTTGACTTTTTCAGATCATGCCGAATCTAATTCTTTACCAAAAATCTCTCAAAGTCTACAAGATTCTCAAAGCAAGGAATCAAATTTCTTCAACAGTCCAGTTAACAGTCAAAAAGAATTCATTGACACCAAGCTGGAATTTTTAAGAAAAGTACTTATTGCTGCTGAATATCGGGTTTTTACGACTGAATACATGAGACGCCTTCGTAATGCTCACCATGAATGTGAACCATTGAAGCAATATCTTAGTAAAGTACTGAGTAAGACTGAGTTGGATGAAGTATGGCGAAATAAGATGGATCAATTAGCATTGGGCTTAATGTACCGAGCAATTGAAGAAACAGAAGAACAGTTTGATGCAATAATATCACGCAGACGTGCTTATCAAAATCGTAAACTTGAAGCTGATTATGAAAATCTTCTTTTTGAATTAATTGAAATGAACTGCGTGAATATTATGAATATTACTTCACCATCGTGTAACTCCTTCAAGTTAACAGAAGTACTTGAAGACTTGATTATCATGGAAAAGCGAGTCAGAGAGCATTGTGAAAATATACCGGATAGTTTAATACAAAATATTGAAGGCTCACATGAAGATACAAGCATGAATGAATCAGTGGCATTCAATAATGATTTATCATATGAAGAAATCACTGATTGTCTTGTTTACACAATTGATTCAAAGTTTGAAAAGATGATTTTATCCAAGAAAATAACCTTGCCTGAACTTCCTAGTGAGAAAATTGAATCCTATATCAATAGCACAAATACAGTACCAAGCTCTATAAATAACACCCCAACAGTCAGTGATATTTCACTTTCAAGTGTTATTGGTATGGATGCTATGTCTAGATTATACCTATTTATGCGAGGGTTTGATCAATGCTGTTCTCTTGATTCACCTTCTTGCATTCTGAATTTACTACTTCTTCAAGAAAAGTTTAAGATTATTGAAATGCAATCTCAGGCAGCTTCTATTATGGCAATAATTTCAGATAGAGTAGATGTGAAGACAGAGAATATGTCAAAGTACAGTTTACGTCGACCTGATGTCACGGTGTCATCTTCTTGCAGTGGTCGGCCTCTTATGTGTAGCGGAAAATTCAAAGTTGCAAACGTTTGCTCTTATGATGGTATTGATAAAGAAAATTCTGACAACATCTATGGTGTAGATACTTGGCTGACTCCTCCTCTAATGAAATCGCTATTGATGAAAGAAGAGAGTCAAGACATTAACAGTGCGGTTGGGAATGTATCTTGTCTGAAAGATAACACACATTCTAGAAATAAGCAATCAGCCCCCGGTGATTCCTGTATTGAAATGGACACTTTAGCAGATGAGGAGAATTTTGGAGAGTTTAGCTTTCTACGTTTGCTAAATGTTAATGATGACATTAGTATGACGGATAGTGATTTACCCTAGCAAATAAGTTTGTTTAAGATTTTTGAAACTGTTTAATATTAATGTTCAAACTCCCTTAGATGATTAACATTTTTCTAGAACAAAAAATGCAAAAATATTCGACAAAAAAACTACAGGAACTTTTGTCACAAAGTGGAAAAAAAGTTATGAAATTATTTTAGTATGTATATGTATGTATGTATATATGTATGCATGCACGCATAAATGCATGCATAAATGCAGGCATGCATAAATGCATGCATGCATAAATGCATGCATGTATGCGTGCGTGCGTACATACATACATGCATTCATGCATACTTGTTTGCTTGCATGCATGCTTGTTTGCTTGCTTGCTTGTTTGCTTGCATTCATGCATGCATGCATGCATGCATGATAATAATACTATAGAAATGGGCTTAAACTAAGTTTCAATTGTTGCTTCTTATAACTGCACTTATACCCAAGATATTCAATCCCATTTTATCTGAATCGACTTCACAGACAATTTTACTCTTAAATAGTCATTACGCAACATTAAATTTTAATAAAATGTCATGTCATTAAGTATTGCGTATAAAATTTCATCAGTTTAAAGAATATATTATCTTTAAAATAACATATTAAATTTTATATAATTACTTTACTAATTCTTTTTAGACGATCATTATCTACAAACTGGTAAGTTGTAATTTTTCTTTGGTAAAAAACCAACGTTTGAACTGTTAAGATTTAATCATTCTAAGATCATGTCAATTTATGTAAAGTTAAAACGAATTAAGCCGCAGATATTTAAAAATGTACAACATATTATCATTACATTAATATTATACTGCGTATTATAATAGTTTAATATCGCATCAGCACAGAAATGCTAGTTGGTTATATGTTTTAAACAGGGGCAGCTGAAAGCCTAAAAGAATTAAATCCTTTAAGCAAATAAGTCAATCCATTAAATAAAACTAATTCTTTCTTGAATGTCGGTATAATGAAATCATATGTAATACTTTAACTGCTATTAAATATTACTAAACATGTTGCACATATTTAGCATGTAACACATATTTATTGAATATGTTCAGTATGTTCTACATGTGTTTATACTAAAGATTTATATTATTTATGATTAAAGTTACACAAGATTTATTTAGACTGAATCTAAAATTACAGCGCAAATTTAAAACTAGTTTTGTCTCGCTTTGAGAATACAATTGAACATACGACCAGAGAACAGATTTTGATAGGATCCATGTTCGACACTTGCTTCAAACTGACGAGTTTAGATTCCGCAAGCAGATGGCGACTATATATACTGACAAGATGTCTGACGCAAGTTAGAAACAACGGTGACATGCAACTGAGAGACGGTGTTTTCGAGTTTTTACAAACACTCGAACCAGACTTAGCACTTTCACGTCGTGTATTCCAGTTTACATTCACATTCACATTCAGATTCGATTTTAAAAAAATCTGCAAGTTTACGCTGTCGTAAGTTTATATACAAGCTACGTACAGCTTAGATATTTCGCAATTACAATGC
>JAQIXG010002759.1:0-16712 GCA_034700105.1 Oconnorella tubifera
GCACTGCGGACTCCAATCCCACCACATCTTAGAGGGAGGCAGGCTTGTGACCATATTGAGGGGGATAAGTCGATGTTGAAAAATAGTTTAAATAACGATAACTTTTATCATTTAAATTAATACGTAATTTAATCATTTTCTAACTCACAATTTTGAAATGACGGTACAAAAACAGCTAAAGACAGTTTAAACATTATGCAGTTATGTTAATAGCTTGAATAAGTAATGCAAATAAAAAAAATTTGGGTGACAAACGTTAAAACATTCAAAATTCGAAATTAAAAAGTAAAAATAAAATTAAATGTTATTGTGAGTTATTGTGATTTAATCTATACTTAAAATGAATCTTATCTTACCTAATTTATGTAAAGTCTTTTCAACTTATATTTTACATTTTTTGCCTATAAAAACTCTTCATTGCACTGCTCTGCTGCAGACACGCAAGCAAGAGATCATACAGGCAGCCCTTGCTGTAGACAAACAAGACTCTCGCATATTCGAGTTGGAAATACGACCATTGTTTTTGGTCGCGGATACAAATTGTTTCATAGACCATCTACGTAGTATACGAAAGATTGTAGAGTCGCATAGATATACGCTTATACTGCCTCTTATAGGTATATACTAAGTTACTTTTTTTTAAGTCAATCAGTTTTTTTGTTGAAGTTTAGATTGTAAATTTTATCTTGAGTAGACAGTGAGAATTGTTAGCAATTTTTTTGTATATAAATATATATATTACTTACTATAATTGTCTGTGAGAATGGGCTGCAGTCTAAAGTTATTTTGGGCTGAAGTCCAGAGTTACTTGGGCTGCAGCCATTTAGAGTTAGGATACGGGTTAGGGTTAGGATTGGATTACTTTCTTAATTATGATTACTGCTAGGGTTAGTGTTAGATTAAGGTTGATTAGAGTTATTGTTATTAAACGACTCGTTATTAAATATGGGTCATTTTGTCGGGTTAATGTATTCAGGACCATTTTATCAGTGTTCCAGATGAACACATATCTATATAAATATATAAAATTATATTAATGTAATATATGTAAACATACTAAAAATGATATAAATATAATATATAGATAAAGTAATATAATAACTATATTTGTGACAGTTCTAAATGAACTTGATCATCTTTCACGCGTACCTAAAGATCTCCATTCCATCACTGACAACACAGAGCATTCTGAGATGGTCCGCGATGCAGCCGTCGCAGCCATCGAGTATCTAGAGGCTGGCTTTGAATCACGCGACACTCACATGAGAGCGATCACGTCACAGGGTACGATACTGGACACAATAGCGTACAGGAGCGAAACGGATTCTGATAAGGTAGCGTTGCGTTTTGTTTTGTGATTTAGATAAAGGGATGTTTTTATTTTTATTCTATGATTCAGATGTTTTGCAGTTCTGTTGTAAAGGTTTTGTGTACGTAATTGTGATCCTTCAAATTAGACTTAGTTTTAGGATTGGGGTTAAGTTTATGGTTAGGTTTGAAGTTAGGGTTCGGATTAAATTGATGGTTAAGTTTAAGGTTGGTTTCAGTTGTGATTGATAAGGTCGGTATGTTGGGTTTATATATTTGGGGTCAATTTGTCGGGTTAATGTATCTGGTTAATGTATTTGGGGTCAATTTGTGAGGTTAATTTGGGTTGATTTGAGGGATTAATGTATTTGGAGTCATTTTGTCAGGGTACCATTATTGATATAATAAACTGATATAATATAGCTTTAGATTAGAATCTTTTGATTTAAATATGGGGTTGTTATATATTATAACCAGGGCAATAATGATGATCTTATCTTATCCTGTGCTCTGCATTATTGTCAAGACAAAGCAAGAGACTTCATGCCTAAAAATACTGGTGGGAAATTTATAAAAACAATAATCTTTTAAGTTAAAAATCTAGCAATTTATGAGCTTAACTAAAGAGCGCAGCAAGTCTGCGAAACGTTTGTACTGCACTCGAACTCGAGACCTGTGTGTTGTGAGTTTCTGGTATGCTAATCGCTTCACCGTTAGCTCTGATGCACTGATAATATGTTTGTAAATATTGTAACTCGCTGCACCCTTTAGGAAGACATTGAATGATTAGTTTCATAAGGTAACAATAGTTTCCTCAGAAATTAAATTGCTTTAGTTTTAATTATTGCAGTTTATATTTAAAATAAAGCATAAATTATATTTGTTTTCGAGAAATTAAAGCTATTAAGAAGTTTCACTCATAATTCAGACGTTAATCTTTAAACAAACTAATTAAACGTGATGTTTACGTATTAAAAATACGTTTGACCTACTTTCTTTTGACCTGCTTTCGTTTGACGTACTTTCGTTTGACCTACTTTCGTTTGATTTACTTTCATTTGACTTACTTTTGTTTGTTTTACTTTAATTTGATCTATTTTCATTTGACCTACGTTTGTTGACCTACTTTCGTTTGACCTACTTTCCCTTAACCTACTTTCCCTTAACCTACTTTCCTTTAACCTACTTTCCTTTAACCTACTTTTATTTGACCTACTTTCATATGACCTACTGTCATATGACCTACTGTCATATGACCTACATTGGTTTGTCCTACTTTTGTTTGACCTACTTTTGTTTGTCCTACTTTTATTTGACCTATTTTTATTTGACCTACTTTTATTTGGCCTACTTTTATTTAGGCGACCCAATCAGATTACAGCGTGACGTCGTACTGCTAACCAATGATAGAAACCTTCGAGTCAAGGCTCATTTGCATAACGTGCCGGTTAAAGACGTCGCTTCATTCATGCGCTGGGCTAACATCGGCTGATTAGAATCATACAGAGCCGATGATTCTCATCTGATCTTGATGATTCAAATATAATTCTTATTTTATGAGAATATTTTTTGTTAGAAACAGAGTGTGGGGGAGGGGCAAAGTGGGAGGGGGGGGGGTGAGATTCTATACCTAACAAAAATAAATTTTATTTAAATTTGGGTATGCCCCCCACGCGTAGTTGTTAATTTTCTGAGGGAGAAATTTTTTAGTTTGAAATATAGAGAAAATCTCTTGAGATGCAAAGCATTATTGTTGCAACAGAATTTTTGCAAATATTTGTTTATTTTTTCGAGAATTTATAAGATCATAGATTTTCGTTGTTAAATTCTTAAATATTAAGCAATCTTACATAACTGAAACTAAGTATACCATTTGTACTTAATCCTTGCATTATTCGAGTACTTCATTTTTTATAGTAAAGATTAAAAAGTGTCTTGGGAAACTGTCCCAAAATTTCCCAGCACTGCAGCCGCATTTCCCCGCTGCTCCGCCAACTCGAGGCATTATTTCAGAAAAGAGGCAGACCTTGGATCTTCTGACACGATAGAGATCTAAACGAAATACTTAAAGTACTTTGTAATGTACTCTTTCTATGCATATTTTTTTTATGATGGGAGATACTTTAGGCAGAGGCCAGGGGAGGGGGGTTAAAGTTCTAAAAGTGTTAGGGAGTGAATTTTTATTGCAAATGTTGTTTTTTTCTGTTAAAACAAAAATTTCTGATTCGTCGTTTAATTTTTTGATGGAGAGGAGGGGTGGAGCGTGTTTGGAAATTTTCCGCGAGGCTGTGTCCATTTCGAGGGGGAAGTTTTTGTTAAAAAGGTTCCCATATAATGGATAACTTTTTGTTACAAGTTTACGATTATATTCTAATTATAAAAGTTATAATAAAAATTTGAGAATCGTAGAGAGCTTATTGTCTTAAAACGGGCTATTGCACTAGTTTTATAATATTATACTGATTAATAAATAAATATATAAAAATAAATAAATATTATAAATATTATACTACCTAATAAATAAATAAATAAAAGAAATAAAGTAAAATAAGTAATAGAAATATAAATTTGAGTGTTTAGAGATTTTTGTTTATTTTTCAGATGAACTGCGTATATTATTTTGCTTGTTTAGTTTTAAAATATTAATTTTTTGTTATATTATTATAGTAAATACCACAAAGCATTGGATTGATTTATTTTTAAATGTAACTGTCAATATAAGCGTCTTATTAAAGGATGCAGCAAGTTACGAGAAATTGTCGAGAAATGCGCTTTCAATTGTAAGTTAATTAGTTTAGCTTTTAAAATGCTGTTTGTCTGTATGATATCAACGAGGTTATATTAAGTTTTTACTAAAGGGTGCAGCAAAATATTACTAAATGGTGCCACGATATATTTACTAAAGGGTGCAGCGAAATATTTCTTGCCATATGGGATCCTAACCTAGAACCTTTGCTGCTTAGACGACCATGTCTAACTACTTTCCCACAAGCAATTATATACAAGCCATCATTTAATAATGCATAAGATTTGAATGTTTATTTCTGATGCATTAATTATTATGCATTATACGTCATTGATAATGAGTATAATAGCATTTATTCTCTTTATTTTGTGATTTCATTACAATATAAACTATACAAAATAGGATGTGTGACTTTTTGTTTGTTTTGTGTGAAAACTGAACATTTAATATCTAAGAAGAGATAAGATAATGAAAATAATTATGCGTGCTCATTGAATAATTTATAAAAAAATTGAGATACATATAAAAATAATGATTAATATTATAGGTTTTTAAGATGATTCCTCTCAAGAATTGGATGTTTTCCATAATTGACTTGATTTTGTAATAAAAACTACTGTACCTGTATTAAAAAAATCGCCCCCCTGCGGCATGTATACTGGCCCCCTCCACCCCCACCCACCAACTCTCACCCCTTCTTATAATATTTAGATTTACAAATGTAAGCGTAAAATGTCCAAAATTGAGATGCTTATATACATTTGGCTTAAATACATTTGAATTCGCTATTAAAAAGGTGTCATTGGTTTGATATATTAAATTAGGAATCTTATTCCTAGCGATTTTTTGTATTGTTCGCGGTGTCAGAGTAGTGATAACGCCACAAGCGAATAACAACTATAGTAACCTCATTTAAATACTGTTGAGCACAACAATAATTATAAATAATGAATAATAACAAATGAATATCTAATAAATAAGTAGTAATCTTTCAAATTATAAGATTATAGCCAGATAATTTCAATTCTGGTTTAAATAAATAATATAATCGTGTACAGTCCTTGTCACTAAATTCACTCTACCGAAATCATAATAAGATAATAAATATGTCTTTGAATAGTTCAAACAAATATTGCATATAAAATTGAGAATACAGTAATTATTAAGAGTGGTTACAAGGTTACAAATTTACATTTCTTTGGTTAATAATTCGTAACCAACAGCAACATATCCCTATTCCATATAGGATGAGGTCTTGTTCTCTTTCATATATCCCGAATATATTCAGGTCCATTGTGTTTCATTTACATTTGTTTTTATAATTAATTAATTATTAATTAATTAAGTAAAATAATTAATTAAATGTTAAAAAATAAATTATTAATTAATCGTTAATTAATTAATTGAATTGATTTCTGCGCGCAATGGCTTCACTAAATTGTCTTGAAATCACTTATTATATAAGGATAATTAAAATGGATAATTAAAAGGGATAATTATAAAGGATATAAAGGATAATTAGAATAATTTGAACTGATGTGACGTTAAATTATTACATTAATCAGCCATGATTAAATATATTGCGTGGTTACTCAAGCGGAACTTTGATCCCTTATAAGGATTTAATTAATGAATTATCCCTTGTAATTATCCTCATAAAATCCCTTATAATTATCCCTTATATTTATCCCTTAAAATTATGCCTTATAATTATGACTTAAAATTATCTCTCTTTTATAACTATTCCTTATAATTATCTCTTGTAATTTTCCCTTTATTATTTAACCTTATAATTATAATTTTAATTATCCCTTATAATTATCCCTTCTCCCTTGTTTATAAAAATTATAAATATAGTTTTCAGTCCGAATTAATTTTTCAAAACTGTTTCTTTACTCCAAAGATGAAATTTAAAAAGTCGCCAATGGGGGGAGGGAAAGTAGAAAGATGAGGGGGGGGGGTAGGCCTATGTAGGAAATGGGGGGGTTAATTGTAGGGGGGGGGGTGGGTTGAGATTTAATGATGGGGGGTAGATTTTAACGGGTGGAAAATCTGGGGGGTGTTTTTTTGGTGATTATTTTTTTAAGGGGCAATGATAATTTTGTCATTTTGAGTTCTGGTTTTGATGTTGTTTATAAAATATTTTCAGTTAAAGTAACAACAGCTTATAAAATCAAATAAGAAATAAAATAATTATAAAAAGAAGAAGAGAAAAGAACAGAGACTAGTTTACATCAAGAGATGGTTTCACTTGGATGAATTAGCGCATAAAAATTGGTTAATAGGTTGGTCGGTTAATTTTGCATAAAATTTTAGTTTATTAAAAGAATTAATGTATTGAAATATTGTTATTATTATGTATATTATTGTATATTGACACAATATTTTATTATGATTTATTACAATTCTTGCATTTTACACGTATCTTTTTAATTTGACTGATCTATCAAACGTCACATCAGCATATTATCTATAAGTGACACGTAGTGACTTCGATCTTGTAAAACCAAGTGATGAATGAACGCTTGATTTTTAACGCAATTCCAGTGAATTATTTAATTTTAATAGACTGTCTGTTAGAAGAAGCTATCAGAAAAATAATATTTATTTGATTTAATTTATTTAAAAATGTATTTATTTCAGGACGATGGATTTATTAAAGGATACAGTATCCCATCTGTATCAGGGATATGAGGATTTATTACTTCTAGCCGGTAAAATATCCCGGATTATCTTTTTTAGCCCTTATCCTATATTTTAGGAAGGGAACATTCGTTATTGAAATGTAACGACGCGCTTGTTAAAGAAATAAAAAAATGTTTTTTTAAAAATATATCGTCAAATGTCGCAATTTTTTATTTGTTCTAAAAACAATAACGTATCGTTTTTTTCAAAGAATTGATGCAAAATTTGTTGAATATTAAACCGTTTAAATAAAAATATTAAGTTATATTATAACTACTAAATATGATCTTAATTCATACCGATACGTATATATATATTTAGATGAGAGGGTTGCCGAGTGGCCCTTAATGGAGGCCTATTGGCCCACCTTGGCTCTCACTGGACTTTATTTACTGGCCGTTTTTATCGGCCCAAAGTTTATGCAGCATCGCGAACCTTTTAACTTCCGTTGGACGCTATTTTTATACAATCTCCTATTGGTCACGATCAATCTGCATATTTTTACTGAGGTCATTACATTTATAAGTGCTTTACTTTATGTGTAAATATTATTTTGATGTCTTTATATACTCGCTGCACCCTTTAGTGAGACGCTTAAATTGACAGCTACGTCTTCGACACCGTTCATATTATACGGTAATCCAGACGTTAAACTTAATCCTAGCTTTTTTGTTGATCATATTACGAACAATTTCAAACTTGAATATCATTTAACCTAGCATTTGGTTATGATTTAAGCAATTACTTTCACTAAAATTGCTTTTTAATCGGTAAATTATTATATTTCCTTAGTGTCTTTTTGTTATTATATTAAAAAAATTGATTATTTTATTAAAATTGAGTAATTACATTAAAATTTATTACAATATGTGCAATTTGGTGTTTTTTTGGACACAGTTGTATTTTGTTTAGATACTAAGCGCTTCATATAGACTAGGATACAGCTATTCTTGTCAGCTCGTTCATTATGGAAACAATCCTGATGAATTACAGGTTAGTAAGTTAATACAACTATGTAACTATATAACTATAACAATATAACTATATAACTATATAACAATAATACAAATATATAACTCCCTCACTGTATATGTACATATGTATAAATAGACATGTATGTATGCATTTACAACTTTCTCTTTATATTTATTATATACATAAGAACTATGTCATATAACTTAAACTTTTGTATTTTATATTTTTTAGCCTATGCAACTCTCACTGTTTAGATACTGTATATTTCTACATATACAGCACTATTATTACTAAATATATCACACACTGTTTAGATACTGTATATTTCTACATATACAGCACTATTATTACTAAATATATCACACACTGTTTAGATTCTGTATATTTCTACATATACAGCACTATTATTACTAAATATATCACACACTGTTTAGATTCTGTATATTGCCAAGTATAAACATCTTTCGCTTTTAGTGTTTGTATATTTCTAACTATATACATCTCTCACTGTATATGCATAATATATGTATGTATGTATATATATGAATATATATATATATATGTATGTATATAATACTATGTAGATACTCTCCCACAGTATATGTACATATGTATGTGTTGGTATATATATATGTATGTATATAATACTGTGTATATACTCTCTCGCTGTATATGCACAAAATGTGTATGTTTGTATATATTTATATATATATATAGTAGTATATACTATCTCAGTATATGTACATATGTATATGTATGTATATACGTACATGTATGTATATAATACTATGTATTTTATATATATGTATGCATATAATACTATATAATATGATATTTACATATATGTATATAAGACTATATATATACAACTTTCACTGTTTATATTTTGCATATTTCTTATGTATTCATCTCTCACTGTTTGTGTTTTCTATATTTCTTGTCTATATACAACTCTCGCTGTTTGTACTTTGTAGATAGCCAAGGCAATATGGTGGTACTATATTTCTAAACTTTTAGAATTCCTTGATACGATATTTTTTATCTTGCGTAAAAAAAACGGCCAGATCTCCTTCCTCCATGTCTACCATCACGCTTCCATGTTTCCAATATGGTGGATAGGGGTCAAATGGGTGGCAGGGGGTCAAGGTATGACATCTTTTTTAATTTGAACTTTCTGTTTTAAAATTTGACCATTTAAAAAAAATTTTTTTTTTAAGTTTGAGAATTTTAAAGAAAATCGTTTTAATAGATTTGGTTTGATGGGTTTGAGAATGAAAATTGGGTTTATATTTGACGCTTGCCTCCCAGTTATTCCCAACGAAAAATTATTTATGGTGTAGCGTTAAGAGTGAAGCGTTCACTCATCACTTGCTTTTGACACGGTTCATAATGCGTCACTAAATAGACACATTTGTGCTGATGTGACGTTAAGAGTGAAGTGTTCACTCATCACTTGCTTTTTACACGGTTCATAATGCGTCACTAAATAGACGCATTTGTGCTGATGTGACATTAAGAATCAAGCTTTTACTCGTCACTTGGTTTCTGCGTGCACAATCAATAATTAATCACTAAGTAATAGAGTTTTTATGCTGATGTGATGTTAGCTACAAATGCAATCTTTTAAGTTTGTTATTTTTCAGTTGATATAGTATTCTAACAATCTTTCGTATCATTATTATATAAGTTATATACTATATATTGTGACTCGTCAAAATGGCCCGACTGTTAATTCTTGGGTTAAGATTGGGATTAAGATTCGGGTTAAGAATTAAGTTATGGTTAGTGCTAGGGTTAGGGTTAAGTTAAGGGTCAGTTAGGGTTAAATGGGACATTTTTGTCTGGTTAATGTATTCGGGGCTGTTTTGTCGGGTTAATGGGGCCATTATTTATGGGTTAATATATTCGGGGCCATTTTTGAGGGCACAAATGTCTATATTAGTTAATTTTTTCGCTGTTTTAGCATTTTTTGGAGCGATGATTAATTCATTGACTCACGTACTTATGTATACTTACTACGGACTATCAGCCCTGGGACCTAATTATCAAAAGTATCTATGGTGGAAGAAGTATCTAACTATCATTCAACTAGTATGTACTTATCAAACTATCTTTCTTATCTCTCTAACCATTATACAACGCGTAAGATAGACTATCTTTGCGATGTTACTTATCTTTTGAACTATTATTCAACTCGTAAATTAATATTCGTTATTTTACGATGATAATATTATATTGCTAATATGTATTTTAGATTCAGTTTGTAACCGGGATGGCTCACGCGGCTCAGTCTATCCTTCGCGGCTGTAGCTTTCCTATGTGGATGCAGTGGTCTCTCATTGTGTACGGAATCACAATACTCAGTCTCTTTCTGAATTTTTATATTCAAGCGTACGTTAGGCCCCCTCGTGAATTGAAACTAAAGGTTGGTAGAGGTTTAGTAGTTGTACTGTATTTTTAGTATTGCTTGCGTTGTGTTATTGTTTATTTTTTGTTTATCTTTATTTTGTTTATTGTTTATTGTTTGTTTATTTTATGTTGTTTATATTGTTTATATTGTATGTATCTTGTATGTAGTTTTAATTAAAAAGAGAAAATTTTATTTATAAGAAAGTTTCAATTTGAATAGTAACTATTAAGTATATATTTTAGTGTTTAAAGCAACGCTATTTGACGTACGGAAAGTTAGTAGTTTGAATGAGTATTGTGTGTGTAATATTTATGTTTTTTATTATTTGTAAAAAAATTTAAAATTTTAAAATTTAAAGTTAAGTTTAACGTCTGTATTACTTATATATATTAACGATGTCTCAGACGTAGCTGTCAATTTAAGCGTTTTACTAAAGGGTGCAGCAAGTTAGAGAAATAAGTGAGCTTTCCGGGATTTAAACCTAGAGCTATTGCATTTGAGTCCAGCGCTCTAATCACTTCTCTAATGAAACTGGTTGTATCATTTTTGTTGTTTGTTTTATATTGATTGTTTTATATTGTTGCTATTGTATGTATTGTTTACATTGTTTACATTGTAAATTATCTTCTTTGTGCTGATGTGACGTTAAAACAACTCGAAATATAATTGAATCTTTATCTGCCATTGTAAATGATTATATTTGCGCTGATGCGACGTTTTAACAATTTAGAAATTAACGGCTATATTAATATTCAATTAATAATTTTTATTTTACATTTTAGCATTCAGATCTCAAATCTCAAATTAATGGTCATAAAGGAAATGAAAATCAGGGAATCAATCCCTCCCCCCTACCCCCCAAACTAGACCATGCTTCACTCCCCCAGCGAGGGCTTTCCAACCCCCCCATATCGAATGGAACTGATAAAATAAAAAACCTAAATACAAAAAAAACTGATTAACCATTGGTTTAATTAGTGAAAATTTACGTGAAATGATAACTTTGTATTTTTCAACACCTTTTTTATTGATCTGTAACTGACTATATTATTAATTCGCACGGTAGGTTTTTTTTCACTGCAAAATAGCTGCAATAATTTGATGTATTTACGTTCTAGAAATGTCTTCGATCGTAATTTACATTTGATGTTTATATGTTAACTTGTTGATTTTGTGTATTTTATTCCATATCATAATAAACAACTTACGGTAATATATTAATAAATAATAACGTAAAAAAGCTGTAATAATTTTTAATGGTATCATAGTTTGCAACGTGTCATTACTAAAATAAATTTTACGTTTTTATATTAGCGGCGTGTGTTTTTGTAATGTCATCTTATGATAATAATTTTAATTAATTAATTTGATTAATTAATTTAATGATTACTATTTCATGATAGTAGAATTATTTATTTTATAAGTTTTGTATTGATATTATTTGTTTTATAAGTTTTATATTACAATTATTTATGTTTTAATTTGTATTATTTTTTTGATCTCAGAAATAAATATTGTGCATCTAGTCAATTGTAATTTTTTATACAATGTTTTTGATTTGTATTAAATTCTAATATTTTATTATTATGTTATTAAAGTATTCGTTGAAGCTCTGTGGTGAATTGGTAGAACACCGGATTTAAAACGGACTAGTTTTAGGTTTGAGTTCTGTAGTGTGTAATATTTTCCTAGCTTGTTGCACCCTTCAGCAAGTCACTTAGTTTATCAGATATTATTTAATTAAGTTAATTTAGAGGGTTAAGCGATCACTCATCACTTGGTTTCTGAACCCCCTGTTCACTGAATAACCATTTATGTGCTGATGTGACATTAAATTGGCAACAAATGGTTTCATAAATTAAAAAATTAAAATTGAAAATACTAGATTTAATTTTTGACATGAGAGAAAAAAAATTAAAATAGCTCTAATCAATTCCATTAAAACTGTATTTTCAAATTTGTATTTTAAAAATTGATAAGTTAGAATGTTATCATTCCAAATATGATATTTGATACTAAATTATTTGATAAAAATGTATTCATTTTAATTATAAATAACATCGCTAATGCATAATTTTATATTTACAAAAGCTATGTGCTAGATGAGTATTATTACTAATAGTGCACAGTAATGTTTTTATAAAACCTATATTGTAACAGAGTATTGTACTATTTAGTATTATTGAAAATCTTCTTGTGAAAAATTGTAATAATGCTTCTTTATCGTTTGGGTTTTGGAAGTATATTTATTTAAAATATTATTTGATTTAATAATTTATGGCAGTTAGTAAATAAGATTTAAAGAATCATTTAATTCTTACTGTGAAAATTGTGTTATATTTGAGTGAATCTATAATTATTAAGCATGCAATAATTAAAAGTTTAGTTTATTAACTTTTTAGTATTTATATATTGCGACGAGATAAAAATAAAGGTGTTCTATATTTTTTACACAAGTAGGCCACACTCAAGACTTTTTAAATAATACAATCAATCACTCTATGTAGTTTATTTTATGTATTTAGAATTTAAGATGAAAAAATATATTAAACTAGCAGCTTCTGCTAATTTGCTATATTTTGAGGCGGCTCAAAATTTCAACCCGAATGGCCCCAGCAAAAATGGTTCAGTATTCCAGGGCGGCTTCAAAATTCAAAGTGTAGTCATCTTAAAAAATAATGTAGATATTTTTATTATTATAAAGTGACTTATTCATTATTTTTATGCAGTTTACAAGTTTTACGTTTTGTCGTTTAAAATTTTATTTATATAGTTTAATAAAGGGTCGATAATATGGGAGATTTTTAAAATAACAAAAATAACCGTAGTAATTTTAGTAAACATCGCATTTATTATAATATCAAAGTCAAAATGAATTAAATTGATTTAATTGATTGCAAATAAAGTAATGAAGAAACAATAATATACAAGAAAGTTTATAGATTCCACTCGAATGTTGTAAATATATACCTCAAATATAAATAATTAATACATTGTATTTATTTAGCAAATAAATACACCAATAAATTATATTTTATAAGTAGTTTGATAAAAGCGAGACAGGGATCCGTTTACTCATGGAATCATTTATCATTTATCATTTAATCATTTATCGCCCCCGACCAAAATGATTTTCACACAAATAAGCCCATCCCAGAAATCGATCCAAAAACACCCGACAAAATGTCCCATATAGGCCTACAAATTGCAAAACTGGCAATTAATAAATTAACCCTACAAAACGACTTCAGTATTAAATAATCCTATCTAATAACCATAACCAACTCTATGCTTAATCCTAATCCAAGCTTTTAACCAATTCCAATCCGAAATTCTAACCCCAACTCATCAAAAACTAACAGTCTTGGTAGATTTATTAAGCACCTTCCGCCGTTATAGATAATCTCAGATTAGCACATAGAGTGGACTACATAGTAGATTCGCAACCAGCACCAAAACCCCCTCGATAACCTTGAGCACCGGAACTAGGAACGACACACCATCAAAGCTAGCAAAGAGCACCGCTTGTACGTGCACAAGACCACCCAGTTGCACCACAATCGCTGCACCAATCTCATCGTACAGTAATGACAGTTTATCATCTGTTATGATGTCGAGTTTCGTATAGAGCACACCATTTACCTTAACTTCATCAGTGGCAATGTTACCATCAATGCAAGAGGTACCGAGATTATAGAATAAATCGATGAAAATGTCAAGTGTCAGTCGGACTTTTAATAGCTGTGTAATGCTCAAGTCAGATATCTTTGCAGCTACAGTCACATCCAGAACGACCGTCCCAGCAATTCTCAGAGAATTATCAATAGCAATCGCTAAAGTATCCTTTACAAATATTGTTATAATTACCAAATCTGCGCTTGGGAAGTGTTCCTTACAATACTCTGTCAGAAAAAGCTCGTAGAATTTAAACTGCAAAGCTACGTTAAGAGCTGTTTTAATATTTACCAAGAATACGTCAATGGGTTTATCCACTACCACGGTTATGTGGTAAAGTGGATCGCACCCGGGTACCAAAGAATTCGAACTTGTTGCTGCTAATATTTGAATAGAAGCCACCACTCCTTTTGAATTGACGATGACATTGGCATGCGTGCAGATGAAATCATTCAGATGGTTCTTTACTGGGCCCAGAAGAAATCTATCTAGAGGCACACCAAGGATAACATCAAAGCCGGTAACTGTAAGATCCGAGTATGTGATCAGGCATTCGGTTACCGTAATGGACAGAATGTTACCATAGGTTCCCAATGATACTGTTATGGTTAGCGTTATTTTGACATCAACCATCGTGACTGTGATCAGAGACAAAGCGATCTTATTCAAAAGCAAGTTTAAAGAACCACTTAGCTTGATGTTAGCGCTGAGGTAGGTAATAACAAATATCTTTATAGTTCCAGTATCACTCATAAGGACTACATTAGCGTCCCCGCCGAGGATTGCGTATAATTTTAAATCTATCTTGAAGATTACAGGCACGAGGAGTATGTTGATGTTTCCCTTTAAAGTGTCAATGGGACTGTGAAGTTGATACTCGAGAGAGTTGGCGAAGACACTAGCGAGTGAGTGACATCCGTCTGGCGATAGGAAATATTTACTGGGAGAGGGTCCTCCTACTAAGGCAGTGTCGGCTTGGACGGGTGTTGGCGGTGATGCTGCGAAAAGGATGACAAGAAGGCAGATCAGATATGGAAAGGTAACCTTCTCCATATTCATGATGTCTTTTGTCTGGGAACTTGAAAGTTCAGCAACTTCTTGAGTAAACTACTCAAAGATTTACTTAAAACTTACAATTAAACTGAATTAAACTTTTAGCTAATTAAAATAGTTCAATGTTTTAAACTTGAACTAGTTTGAAATATTTCTGCTCAGCTGTAGAAAATTAATATTATTTTAACTATAAATAGTTGTCGTAACTCAGTTAAGTTAAATATTTATTGTAACTTAAATAGTTGTTTTAATTTAAACATCTGTTTTAACTGAAACTTTAAATCAAGCGAAATAGTTCGATGTAAAAATAACAAGAACTGTTTCTACGCGTTTGTTCAGACTTTATATAGATAACTTTTGACACCCACAAGTTGGTACAGATCGTCCCAAAAACATAACACAATGTAGTCAGCAGATGTGTTGATAATGATTAATCGTTATTTGCAAAAGTATAAAAGACTGTAAGTCAATTCATAAATGTTATGTGATGACATTTCCAGCAAGTAAAACAGCGTAAAAAAGACTTAACAGATATTCCGATGCTCAAGTTTAAGGCAGTTTTAAAACATCTTACACGATTTTATCTTTAACTTAACTTCAAGAAAAAAAATTACAAATTAAATTTTACATGTTTCCGCAAGAAATTTTCAATTTAAATTTTTGAGTGGAATTTGATAAATTAAAAATCACGTATTTATTTATTAGAGAGCATTTAAATACCGATGACATTGATGTCATTGATGTAGACCGATGACATTGTTATCGTTGATGCCTTGTTATATACTGTCTTTATGGGATGAAATAAACCAACAAAAAATACATAAAAATACACGGTTTACAGTACTAAATAGACTATTATGCTGATGTGACGTTAAGATTTTGTATAATGTGATGAATCACAGCATTAAAGCCAGTAAAAAGCATTATGTTTGCTTTAAACACTTACATTTATTTTATGTTTCAATTATTATTTTTAAATGAAAATAACTGATATGAAACAAGACTGCTTAAAAAAATTGAATTTTATATATTTATAATATGTAGTTCTATAATTAAACAATTATTAAGAGACTGATTAAATCTTATATTTTCCCAGATTTTGAAATATTAAATTCGCCGCTTTGTACTATTATTACACGACTGATTTTTTAAATGTTAATGACAATGTAATTATTATCATTAAGTAACAGATTGCTAATAAAAAATTGTTTTTGTTTTCATTCTTTGAATGAAATATCGAGATAATGAATTTTTATTCAATAACAAATGTTAAAAAGTTTGTTTTGAAACATTTAGACTACTTGAAGCAATTGATTTTATAATTTAATCATTTTAATTGATTACAACACTAAAGAATGTTGTAAATTTCAAATAACAACTTGATTTATAGAGTGTCCTAAAAGTATATTTAAGTTCGTTTAGGCAACAAAACAGACAACAACATTTAGGCAACAAAATAAAATTCCTCAGAAATATAATTATTTATAATTTTTATTTTATTAGTCTAATAAAATCAAATTGATTTTATTAACAATTTGATTTTAAAATCAAATTGATTAATTAACAATATTGATACAATATTTGAACAACAACAAAACTTGAACATTTAATTGGAAGGAGGGTATGGAGTGACAAGTGTAGGTGCATACAGTGGCGTAACAACCTGACCACATGCCCCACAGCAAGTTTTTGTATGCGGGCCCAATAAAATTTTGGGACTCCCAAAACATGCCAACATAAAACCATTTTTTTATCATTGCTCAATAATTATATTTTTTTCACTCGGCCCCGGGCCCCCAACACGCCTGGGCCCCGCAGCATTGCTAAAGCTGCTAGTGGTAGCAGCTTTAGCAATGCTGC
>JAQIXG010002760.1:0-16712 GCA_034700105.1 Oconnorella tubifera
TAAATTAGGGTTAGGATTAGGGTTAACCCTAAGCCCTAACCCTAATTTACGACGCTAACCTAAGGTTTTGAGAAAATGGATTTAATTTACGACGCTTAACTAAGGTTTTACCAATGTGCTATAACTTGTTAACAGATGGCGAGCAATTGCAGCCCTAATGAAAACATGCCGCATCAGGACTCTACAATAGATGACGCCGAACGCGATCCAAAGTGGAATTCTTCCCTAGAAAATGGACGATATAAAGTAACGTGGGGGGGATTTACTCTGCCCGGGCCTCTCAAGTTTGCTAAATTTATGTTGACACGCTCACCTAACAGCATTCCTACACAGGCGGTATGTGTGATACAAAGTTGTACAGTAAGGTTTTGCAATAAAATGTGTACATTTTTTAAAGATGTATGTTGTTGATATGTATTTGAGTCCATATAATAAAAAGATATTTAGTATGTTTTATTTTATTGAAATTTTTAATCTTTTGAAATTTATTTTGTTGAATTTTGCTGTGTTGTTCAGTGGTTTTTTATATTCATGCTTATTTATAGGTAATCTTTTCAATGACAATTTATCTCTTGAGCTTTTCAAATCTGTGCATATTTTGTAATTATTGTATACTTTAATATACATGATTCATATCTTGCATGCGTTGCATTTAATATATAAATCAATCACTCTGACAGTATATCTGTCTGTCTCTCTGTCTGTCTGCTGCCTGTCTCTTTGTCGATCATTTTCCATCTGTTTGTCCAGCCATTAATTCATCTGTCCATTTGTCCTCATTATAGTATCAATTTATCAATCCTGCTTCCATATGCATCCATACAATTATTCATTCTAGATAGAGACTTGTATAAATACTATATAGATGGAAGAACTTTTCATTCATCAACCGAGTCCTTCCTCATGTATTTTATTGAATATCATTATCATAGGAGTTAGACACAACACTTCCTGTTGAAATACCAAACAAGGAAAAGCTTTTAGATCCCCCTCGTGACAGAATACAAGCGACATGGCTCGGTCACGCGACTGTTCTAATTCAAATAGAGGGAGTCAATCTTCTCACTGATCCTGTCTTTAGTGAATACTGCGGTCCAATGCAAAAACTCCCCATGCCTAAGAGATATCGTAAGGTTGAGGATTTTATTTGTTTGTTATATTCTTGGTGAAATAATGTAGTTTTGTTTAAGCACAGAAAGATTGAGGAATTTTTGTAAATCATTTTATGAATAATTTATTAATAATTTAATATATTGCTGTGATAGGAATTGTATTCTATAGTACTATGATAGTAATCTATATTGTTATGAACTTATGATAATAGATACATGAATAGTAATTTTATTGCTAAAATAATTTTAATAACGCTATTTCACTTGTGAGAATAAAAATTTGTTAAAACTTTGTAACTACAAGCACTGTTTATACAAAGAAAAATATGCAATTCTCTATATTAAAAGAGTCAAGTTGTCAGTTTGGTTCAGCGCAATGCATTAGATGCTATTGAATAACCTTTTTGTGCTGATGTGACATTAATCAACAAAGAAATTGTTTACTGAACTGTGAATACAATTATTGCATATATATCTTTGCTTATGAAAATATTCTTTCTTATAAAAGTTAACGTTGTTTTAGGCACCTTGTAAAGTAGAAGATCTGCCGTTAATTGACGCTGTGATTATCAGTCATAATCATTACGATCATCTAGACGTTGGTAGTGTGAAGCAATTGAACGAACGATTCAAAGAAATCACTTGGTTTGTTCCTAAAGGTTGGTCAAAGTAATTTATTCTATCAGATTCAGATTTGTTTATTGAAAACTTTTGCAAGTTTTTCTGTAATATGCATTTAATGGATATTTAGTAGACAGTTTATAAGATAATAAATTATGCTTTATAATTATAGCTGTACTGAATAGTGATTTTTACTTTTGTTCGAATACGAATTGTGATCCAATGTTTAAATTTTTTTTTAGATTTCTTATTATTAAGAAGTTTGACTTTGAAGTTTGAACTTTGTTTATTTGGCTACAGTGATTTTTAAGCCGATTTTAAACTTTTTTTACTGGAGTCAAATATAATTTATTGACATTATTAAAATGTTTTGTTGATATAATTAGTTGAAATCATTCATTAACATTTTGTTGGATCTTTTATTTAAAACAACGTAACTGAGAATTATACGTATTAATTATTATATCTACGATTATAGCAAATTTTATATACGATTCAATTTTAAGAATGATTATGCTATCTATGAATAAAAGTCTGATTATAGTTTACTTTAAAGCAATTTTATCAATCAGCAATTTTATTGACTTAACTTCAAGTATTCTGTCGTATTATATTCTTTTAAAGTAAATTATTTCCTATCTTACAATGGCTGGCATAAATCATCATCAAATGTTATGTGATAGAAATGTTGTGTGATAGAAATGTTGTGTGATAGAAGTGTTGTGTGATAGAAATGTTGTGTTATAGAAGTGTTATGTGATAGAAGTGTTGTGTGATAAAAGTGTTGAGTGATAGAAATGTTATGTGATAGAAATGTTGTTTGATAGAAATGTTGTGTGATAAAAATGTTGTGTGATAGAAATGTTATATGATAGAAGTGTTGTGTGATAAAAATGTTGTGTGATACAAATGTTGTGTGATAGAAATGTTATGTGATAGAAATGTTATTTGATATAAATGCTTGTGATAGAAGTGGATAGAATTGTGTGTGAAATGTTGTGTGATAGAAATTTTGTGTGATAGAAATGTTGTGTGATAGAAGTGTTGTTTGATAGAAATGTTGCGTGATAGAAGTGTTGTGTGATAGAAAGATCAGTGTTGTTTTCTTCAATCAGGTTTAGAGCGCTGGATGAGAGATACAGGTTGCGTTACAGTTAAAGAACTGGATTGGTGGGATGACGTTTTATTTGAATGTCATTCAACTAATCTCAAGTTTGCGTTCACTCCAGCGCAGCACTGGTGCGGTAGGGGGATGCGCGATAGAAATAAGGTTTTAATTTTTATTTATTTCTCAGTTGCTTAATGTCACATCAGCTCAAATAAGATTTTATTCATTTATTTATTCCTGAATTACTTAATGTCACATCAGCTCACACAAAGGTTTTTATTTATTTATTCCTGAGTTGTTTAATGTCACATCAGCTCAAATAAGATTTTATTTATTTATTTATTCCTGAGTTGCTTAATGTCACATCAGCTCAGACATTGTTTTTATTTATCTGTTCATTTATTTCTGAGTTACTTAATGTCGCATGACTCACATCGGCTCAAAAACTGATGTATTATGAATTAAAATGTATCAAAATATGTCAGTAGATGTTTTTTAATAATACTAACTAACCAAAATATATTTAAATATAGCCTATATTACTATAAGCTATAAATAAAAGCAGTACTTTGTAGGTACTTTGGGGAAGTTGGTGTGTGATAGGAAGTACACAAAGGTTCTACTTTGCTGGGGACACTGGGTACTGTGAAGTGTTCAAAGAGATTGGCAATAAATACGGTCCCTTCAATCTGGCAGCCATTCCTATTGGTGCGTGCGAACCAAGGTCTGGTCATGTGACTGAAATATCCTGATTGTTCTGTAGTTTTACTTTGTCAATTGACAATTTATTTATCTGATTATTCATTTTTCTGATAATTAGTTATTTGTCAATTGTTAGATAGTAAATACTAACTAATATCAATAAAGTAAATTCTAACTAACATCAATCATCAGTAAAGTTTAACGTCTGTTTAACCGTCAACGAATGTCGCGGATGTCCCTCAGTATCAGGAAAGACCACACACGCTCCACCCAAGCAGTGAGGACAAACCATCATTATGTGAATGGTTATAGCTATTCAAAGTTGAATAGTTGTGTTGAGTCTATATTTATATCGGTAGTTAACTACAGGTGTGATTTTATTTAATTTTTAAATTTACAAAGAATACTTTTAGCTTTGATTTAATTTTAGATCATTACTTTTTTCTGCTCAAGTTTTTAAACTTCTGTATTTTGGTCATTGTTCTATTTTCTTTGTCTTTACCATTGCATATAGAATAAGTTTGATGCATTCTAATCTGTTTTGATGAAATAAATATTAGATACTTCATGAAATGTCAGCACGTTAATCCTGAGGAAGCGTTTGAGATTCATAAAGACGTCAGATCAAAGAGATCTTTAGGAATTCATTGGGGAACTTTTAAACTTATGTCAACTGAGGTCCGAGTCAACTTATATTTAAATCTTACATTTTAACAGTATTGCGCTCAATATCATATATACCTTTTTTGTTTATATCTATTACAAAATAAACTATCAATGAAGAAATGCTAGAAACAAAAACAGTGAGTCTATAGTTGACTGGTGGTACACAGTCTCTTTAAGAAAGAAAATGAAATTTTTTCGCAATTAGTGAGAATTGAAGGATTAAAGTGTGTTATATTACTATAAACAAATCATATGTTCAACTTTTAAAATAATATAAAATACACCCAAGAACAGGAATGTAAAAAATTCTTTTTTAATACATTTAAACACTTTACTTGAGTGTGCTAATAAATACTTTTATATTTGATAGTTTAGATATTGTTTAAATTTTTATTATTATGATGTTCTATAACGTGATATTAATACTCTAGTTTCTGAACATGATTTTGTTTCGTGTGTAAATTCATAGTTTTTTTTATTTGAATCATTATTGACAAAATTTAATATTAATCATGTAGCGGTATTATTATTATTATTAATGAGTTTATTTCATAGATTAGTTGCCGTTTCTTTGTGCATCAGTTAAAAATGTCATCCGTATTTTCAGTTCTACTTAGGTCCAAGGGATGATATTGCTAAAATGCCTGGTAATCAAGATTCCGTTACATTTCTGACAGTAAATCCTGGTGGAATGCTTCAAGGAGACTAACCTACTCGCTTTCTTGTCACTCTAGTTTTCTTCTTATTGTCTTGTTAATGTTAATTTAAATTGGTTATGTTTTCCTCATTTAAATAATCCAAATGTATTTCATTGACTGTTTTGTTACTAGAATATTTCTTACTGTGAGTTTACGTAAGCAAATGATTGAAGTCATCTTAAAACATAATAACAGTGTACTATTGTTGTGTTTGCATAATGCAAAGTGTCGTAATATTATTATTTTGATTGGTTTTGTGACAACTCACCTACAGAGGTTTGGACCGTTTCGTCTATCAATAATTGATTTATCGACTTATCATCTACCCTACCATAGCTGCAACTGTAACCTAATATAGTTGTAGACTAAAAATGTCAGTAGATCAAATGCCTGTAGGCATAATATTGTAGACGAATTATCGTGAAATTATTTTTATCAGTTCATCTTGGTTGTTTTATTGAGAATGAAACCAGACTGATCAATCATGATTTCAGTGGAATATTCTGAAATCATGATTGATTATTTTGTTTGCGTATGTTTGCATGGAAAGTATTGCAATAAAGTTTAAGATGGGGATAAATTTTTTATTAAATGAGAGCTAGTATGAATGTATTTACTTCATAAGATTTGTTGAACTTTTTCAAATAAAGCTGAAATTATAATTATCAGTCTGAGAATTTCATTTCTATTTCAATTTTATTCCGGCATCAAATTTTTCATAAAGTAATTAATGACTTTCTTGAAACGCTTCTTTAGTGATATTATTTTTATCATGCAGATATTTATTTGTTTTATTGAAATTATTATTTATAATTACGAAATTGTGATATTTTTATTTGAATGTTGTTTTATATTATTGGTTTTTATATAAAATTTGCTGACATTAGTTTCCTGCAAACTGAACAATGCTACAGTGTGAACTATTGCTTACTTGCACTTGCTTACTTTCTTACTTAAACTGATTTTAAATCTTATAAAATATTTTTATACTGGAAGTTAGTTTGCAGTTATGTTGTTTTTAATACTCTTTCCTGCTTAAAGGTATTTTGATTCAGTTGGATACCGGAAAAAAGGTATCCTAGTATCAAAAGTACCCTGGTTTCAAAGGTATCCTGGTTGCAAAGGTATCGTGGTATCAAAGGTATCCTGGTTTCAGTTGATGGCGATGACAATCCTGATGAAAAAGCAATTCATGAACTGTGTTAAGCGCTGGTTGTTTACTCATCACGTGATCTCTGTACGTCAAGTTCATATTATTAACATCTTTTGACTCGTGATGATCGAACATTGGCGATTTATATAATTCTATTGGTACACGTAGCAGCATTTTATAAATTTGTGTGAATTAGGCTTGCAACTAAAAAATATTTATGTTATTGTTGTGTATCTTACGTAATTTAATGTATTTTTAATAAACAATAATCATCGGTATCTTGCATTTGATTGCATACAGTTTGCGCGACACAATTATCAGTTTAAATAAAAGTATTAGTAATGTCAATTTTTATTTGTATTTCAGTGTACCTTTTTAAAATACAAAGAACAAAGGTTATCGGGAAGAAAATTCCCCATTGGTGAAATATATGTGAAATATACAATACTAATAATTCATACTCAGCCACGAAAATCAGACTACTGGATATTGGATGCTCCTAATTGGACCTGTGGTCTTCACATTAGCAACCTTCACATTAAACGGGGGAAAGCCAATGGCTTATCTGAGCCCTAGATATTCGTAAAGTCTTCCTTTAAAGCTATTTACACTGCTCTAACCACTATCTCTGGCTATTCCATCCATAGACCACTCGGTTGACAAAATTAAACTTCCCCACATCTGTTCGGACCCTGTTCTTAAGAAGACTTCTTGTCTTAAATTTATCTTTCCATAGTTTTAGCATAATGGAAATAAAAGTGCAATGAAATAAAATAATAGAAGGACAATCATGCAAAAAATATAGAAGCAACTTCCAAGTATTTCCTAAATAAATTCCTGCCTTATCGCTCATTTGAGAAATATTCTAATATCGCTCAATGTATTAATTAATGTTTTAATATTTAAAATTAATATTAAAATTTAATATTTAAAATTATATCTTTAATATCGTTCGTATATGAGTTTTACACTAGACATTTTATTTCGTAGAGTCACGCATTTATTGTTGATTTTTCATTTTTGTCCTATCTATTCAACACGTCATTAATCTCTGTAGTATCTAAATCAAGTGCTTATTTATATAGGTTCAGTAATCAGAAGGTTAGATTTAGGGTTAGAGACCGTTGAAAAGTTCAAGGGCATAATATAAAAGAACTTTAAAATTTGAAAAACTGATACTCGCACTGATACAAAATGTAATCTTCTACTGATGATATCTGAACTTATGGTGGTTTCTAGAACTTATTTTTGCTAAAGAACAAGAACATCCAAAAACTTACAATTATTTCATGAACTGAGATGACAATTCTAATGCAAACTAACGATGCAAAGAATATCAAAGATGGGAAAGAACTGCATGCCAGTGTTGTTACAGTGGCAAGCAAGCAAGAAAGAATTAAGAAACATTGCACAGAAAATGTTAGAGCATCTATTGCCTCTAGTGCTCATACTCCATGGATGTTAAATTCATTTACATCAGGTCCCACTGAACCTTGTAAACCTTTGCTGCACAATGCTATTAAAAGTAATTGCATTACCATACAGTCCAATTCTAAACAATCAGAAGCAGGGCAACAGCAAGATAGTTATTTTCCTTGTAGTCAAAAGAATGGACAAGTTACGACAGATATTGCTGTAGGAAAAGTAAATGAATTTAAAAAAGCTTCTGTTGTGTACGGTTGTACTGAATCAGGTGAAATATCGTTAAGATTAGAGAATGGTATAAATGATGTAAAAGGGCGCGTAAATCATAGAGTTATTGGAACAAAATATTCTCTGGAAGGTTTGGATAAAGTTGATGATGTCAGTGATGGAGCAGTAAAGAGAAGCAAACTATTGCCTCCTCAGGTTATTTTTCATTTCATATACGCTAGTATAGGTATACTAGTTCCAAACTTTGATTAAATTATAAATTTATGTAATATATTCTTGTGGCTAAAGTTTCTGTCTTATGCTGATTTTTGATGGCGTTATATGATAAACAGTAGTATGATGATATTTTTCGCTTTTCACAGTAAGTGATAATTTTAACATACCACATTCCTTTCAGTTTTATTTTAGTTTTTTATTATTTTGATATGTCATTGATCTCAAAGCAATACTTATATTATATATATAATTTTTTTGCAGCCTGATTTTCTTGATGAGTTTGATAGTTTTACAGAATCCGACACATTATTAGAGTCGATCGATTTACTATGTAACACTGCCAATCAGTCAAAAAACATTTCATGCGATTTACAGAAAGATTCAACCTTAACTTTACCACTAATGGAATCTAGTTTTGTTAAGAAATCATTTCATCATGTATCAGGAACTGAATCAAATGCTTTAGAGAAGTCAAAGCTAAGTTGTGCGGAGAGTTCTGATTCAGATGTTTGTGATTCTTGGAAAAATTGCGACAAAACTTTTCCTTTATCTAAAAGTAAATATATCAATATATTTAATTTTTCTTACTTTTAAATTTTATGCTTAAAATTAAATAGTTGTATTTTTGACTATGTTTGGTATATTGTTATTGATTAGAAAATTTAAAAGTATTTTCTTCTGTATATTATGTATTTATTATATATATATGGCCAGCAACCGTTAAGCGTGTTATGAGTAACCTGTTATGAGTTATAAGATTTTTTTACTTTTGTTTTTAATTTTCAGTCTATATTTGATCACTTCAGTTTAATTCAATTGATGTTTAATTGAAATAATGGTTTAACATATATATAATCAGCTATTGATATTATGTCATTTTCTGTGTAAAGTAAATTATACTAACTAACTTTAATCGAATAATTATTATTATTGTTAAATATTATATTGTATGCTCATATGAAGTGAATGATATGCATGTCTATGCAGAAATGTGCATTTATTACTTATTGCATTTATTTATTTCGCAGATAATCATGCAGACAGTTTTTCTAAACAAAGATTTTCATTGGCACCCAGTAAAGAAGACAGTCAGGATATATTTGATGATTCCGATCCATCTTATTTGACCTTACATGAGATCTTTCCAAGAAATCCTAAAACATTAAATCGTCTACCTTTTAATCTTCCAAGTTGTAAAAAGTCAAATGATCAGAATTCTTTATCTTCATCTGAATCACATAGAGAAGAATTGAGCAATAACGATAGAACTACTGAGGTTCATGCTGATAGTAAAATTCATATGGATAGAACTAGATGCAAAAGTTTAAATTTTGTCTCCACTTCAAAAGTTGTCTGTGATTTATCTTTGAATGATTCAAATGCATCAAGTGTTGATCATATAACAACTTATAAACCTGTTTCTAGCGCAGCTATTATCGTAAATGAGTCTCCTTCCATTTTATTGAATGATTTGGTAATTGATCCGAATGTTCGATCATCAGATTGTGGTTTAAACAGACGTTCTGTGTCTGCACGACTGAAGCAAGCTCTTCATCGTAATGCTAGAGCTGATACTCCTGTAGCTAAGAAGATTATATCTTCCTTTTTATCCAAAGAGATAAAGAATAATGAAAGATTAATTTCAGTGAATTCGGAGTCAAGCAATGAAAAGAAGAGTGTATGTAATGAAAATGATGTGGGGCCTTTTTTTGGTTTGCCTTCAAAAGTTGAGCAGCTGCTCAAGGATCATCGATCGATATCATCTCTTTATGGTTTGTTGGGTTTTTAGCGTGGCTTATTTTAATTTTAAGTTTTAATCATCTCTAAAAGCGTATATTGAAAGTGTTAAATAGTTTTTTATAATATGTTACATATTTTAATAATTTATATATTTTTTACTTTGTAATGTTATGAATTGTTAATTTTAGGATTTTTTAAGTATTGTACCGTGCTTATAATGCTTGATCGCTTGGATAAATTAAGTTATGGTTCAGTAATTCTACTGAAAGTTACAGTTAATTTGATAATTTGTTTTGACTGTGTGCTAGTTTAATGATTTGTTGACATAGTGATGTAATTCAAACTTTTATTCTTTTAGTCTCAATGATATATGATATATGTATGATATATTTTCATTTACCTTATAGTGAGATAATTATTTGGTTGACATAAATATGCGAAGGTTTGTGTATATTACTGCCAGATCACGTACGCACACAGCACAATGATCTATCTGATGAACACTTTAGCAACACTTTGTCGCTCATTTATTTTTAATATTCTTCTACGAACGTGTATTACAATTTTTGCCTGACTGAGATTTGAACCTGTGACTTATCTTTCAAGAGTTTGTAGACTCTCTACAAACTGAGCTACTTCATTCAGACATCTGCTATGTTATAGTTTATTGCTGCTAACATTAAACTTTATTTATTAATGTACTCTTAAGACTGGCAACGAGAATGTCTCTCTCTTGACTCAGTTCAAAGCGGAGGTAATCTAATCTATTCTCTTCCTACCAGCGGAGGAAAGACTCTTGTCGCTGAACTTCTCATCTTTCGTCAGTTGCTCTGTAAACAGAAAGACGCACTTCTTATTCTGCCCTTTGTGGCAATCGTTCAAGAAAAGGTGAGATTTAAATCACTTATATCACTTTTCATTTTGTCTTAGAACTGGATTATATTTAATTCAGATTCTTGATATGCATGACTCATTATAATCTTTATGGAAGAGAGTGACTAGTTAAGATAAAAGTGTTAGATCATCATTTTATTTCTGTAGTTTGTTTACAATATTTATATCTTTTTTACTTTGTTTTATATTGATTGAACATTGATGGCATATTAATTATTGAAACACTGTCAATAAAAAGATTTTTACACTGATTTTGAACTTTTTTTCTAGCAATAATAAGTTATAAAACTTATATAAATAGTATGATGAAATATTATGTATTAAATAAATAAATATTGAGAGATAGTTCCGATATATATAGAATCTTTTAAAAGTACTGATTAAATACATGTTAGAATTCACAGTTACATTTGAGACTAGTTACATTTTACTAGTTGATTTTTAGCTTCAATAATAACTTTTCCTTTGATTAGGGAGCTACTTTTAATTGTTAGTATTGAATGAGAGTATTTCAAAGCTAATTATAACTTAGTTAACAAGAGTTTGTTTTATTTTGAAGGTTAGAGGATTGAGTCAGTTTGCAGTCGATTTAAATTTTATTGTCGAAGAGTACGTACACGGTTTGAGTTTATTTTTTAATGAAATTTTTTATCTAAGTTTCTATTTCTAGTATACGTTTAGTTTTCTAGTGATGCAAAGGCAGAGTTATATTTTCTATCAGTAACTTTCCCAATCCTTTGGTTATTAGATAGTTATTCCATTCTGATAAAGTTCACTGAGTTGACCATTATATCATAATACTTTCTGCCTTCATTATTTTTACTTAAGTGAAGATTGTTCTTCCATACAGTGTTTTGTTTTGAAATTATATATAAATCTTCATTTTGCCACTAGGGCAGTTCAACACAAATATAAATAATAAAAAATAGGAATAACGAAAATCAAATACAGTGCAAATTATGCAGATTGGTGCATTAAAAAATCACTGATTAGACATGAAGTTAATATGCTTGTCACTTTATTTCAATCTGGTATTACTTAGTGTATGTGTTTCGAGTCAGATATTTTTATTGCTGATGTGTAGTTACTCAGAAACGGGCAAGAGTGATTATTTTATATTTATTGGAATTATAATATTTAATATTTAATATTAATTTAATATTTAATAGTATAATATTTCTTACTCGGTTTGTTGATCAGATATGCAGCAAGTAAAGGAATGTTTCCACCGAGACAACGTCTGAAGAGAAAATGTTTGTATGTGGCAACAATAGAGAAAGGTCATTCATTGATTAATAGTCTCATAGAGAACGACAGAATGAATCAGTTGGGACTTATAGTTGTTGATGAGGTATGTTACATTTATGATATTTATTAGAGGTTAAATTAGTAGTACAAGCTTTTTGGTGAATTGGTAGAGAACTGGATTGGTAATCTACAGGTCTAGGTTCGATTTCTGTGAATATTTATGATACTTTCAACTTACTGCATCATAAAATTACATTTAAAATTAAGTTATATTTAAATGAATGAGTTTTATATGAAGTTTATTAAAGTTTCATCAGTTTATTTCTGATATCAATGAAAGTTATTGAAATGTGAACTAAATCACAGCTTAAAGAAGACTGAAAAGTATTAAATACAATACCCGGACAAATCGACCCCGAGCACATTAACCTGAGAAATCAGGCCTAGCAATGAATAATCTACACCTAACTATTCATAAACTTAACCCAAATACTAACCATAAGAATTAGTAATACTAGTTACTGCCAATTTGTCTGAGCCATTTTGATAGGTGACAGTTATGTGTTTTTGATATAGTTGCACATGTTGGGGGAGGGGGGCAGCAGAGGTGCATTGCTTGAGATAACTCTAACCAAGGCCATGTATGCCAGTGGTAAGCTCTCTGTTCTTTTTTACTTTAAGTATAATTTTGGAATGAGGTGTATGATTTTATATTTCGTAAATGTCATGAGGTTAGTTAATGTTTTGTTCCGTATGTAGTCATATTGAAATAGCAGCTTATGTTACAGTTAATCAGATGAAATACTCTTTAAATTACTTATTGAAATATTTATCAAGTACTTATTCGTACTTATTCTGTTATTTTTTCAATAAACACTGTTATATGACTTCGATATTGAGATTATGCATCTTTTAATTTTTTCTATTTTCTTAATGTATTAAGATAAAATTAATCATTTCTTTAACAACTTTTTTATACGAATTTCTGCCAGTTCTGACTTATCGTTTTGATTTACATGTAAATATATGTAGATGTTAGTTTTTTGATATAGTTTATTTTCTATCAGCCGCCACTCAGATAGTTGGAATGAGTGCAACATTGTGTAACATCACTGACTTACAAACATTTCTACACGCAGAACTTTATACAAATGACTTTAGACCGGTAGTTTTATATCTCACTTAAAAATATAACTTATTTTTGTTTCTGGTCGTGTTATTACTGAACATATCGGGTTTAAGAATATTCGTCATGTTTGTTCGTAATATAGAAATATATTAATATCGTCATATTACTATAAGTCTTAATTGTATCTTTGCCAAGAACCAATTAGAATGATTGAAAGAAATTTCAGAACGAAGTGTATTTGTGGGTGTAGATCAATAGTAGATTTTTTTGGTGACAAATTGTTAGATCTGATGCCATAGATTGTAATACTCATGGAGTCCAACATATAATAAATTAGATCACCATGCATACATATACGCAGAATGTTGTATAAATAGTAGAACGCGTGTACTATGTAAAACTAGTCTGGTGAATTCATGAGAGGGTTGTAGATGAAAAATTTAGCATATTTGTATTCTAATAGTTATTTTATTGGTTTCGTCATTATTTTTGGTTTGTTGCTGCTTTTATTAGATGCTGACGACAGTAAGCTGCGATATTATGGAAACTGAGCACTGTTTGTTATATTATTTGTTATATGTTGTGGTAGTGTAGACCTTCATTCATCTTTTTATCTTGTGAATTAAAGTTTTCTGTATTAAGATAACCTGAATTTTATCTGTTAACAGTATCTGTTAATAGTAATAGAAAATATCTATTTCTATTATGTAGGCTTAGAGTTATATTTTGTATAGAATTGTATATAATATATTGTAATAATATATTATAAATTGTGTTTTACTGTATTTGTATTATATATGTATTGTACATATTTAATTGTATTTTATGATAGTATATTGTTTTAATGTTATAGGTTGAGTTGAGAGAATATGTAAAGTTGTCAGACGCTATATATGAGATAGACTCAAAGGCCCTATGTCCTGATGATCGTTATAAATTCAGCAGAATTGTTACTTTTCCGGTGTGTTAACTTGTTTTAGTTTTTTGCTTTTCTTACTGATTTGATTTTAAAGAAAATTAAACTAGTTTTTATTTTTCTTTGAAGATATACCCATTATTTAATTTCTGTTTACTAAGTTCATAATATTTAAATAGAATTTTATGCTGATGTGACATTAAACAAACTAAATCTCATTGTTTTTTCCTCAGTGCAGTCAGGAGTCCAGTAAACTAGATCCTGATCATCTTGTTGGATTAGTTATGGAAGTCATTCCAGAACATTCTTGTCTTATCTTTTGTGCTACTAAGAAGAATTGTGAAAATGTTGCACAACTACTCTGCAAGATGTTGCCCAGGTAGAATTTTTATTCATTTTAATTGAATGTACGGATACAGATATGGACTGCAGTAGAATCTATTTACAGATTTGTACATACAGATTATTATATATATATATATGACATGACAGATATAGTCACGAAATTAAAAACTTTACTAATGAATGCAGCTAGGTAAGAGAATCCAAGATCTGTTTGTTTCAATCTTGATTTACTACCACTTTGTCATTGATTTATGACATATAGATAAGTTTTATTTAAAGATGGATTAATTGTACTCATTTTAGGCATCGGCATATATATTCGGTAAAAATTAGTTATGACTGATTTATTTATGCTATTGATATCATCAATCTGTGGCCAATTTCTATTTATTTCTTATGTTATATTATAAAATTAATAAGTATTAATTTTTGGTTTGTTATTATTTATTGTTATTTTATTTATTGTTATCGTTTCAATCAGCCAATTACAGTGCGCCTTATAGATTGTCAATGAAGGAACATCAAACGATCTATGTGACATCTTATGCGATACTTATTGTAGTTTCAACAATTTACCCTGATCATCGATCCCTATGATCCCTATTGATCCCTATGCACCTTTTCTTCAGCTTTGACAAGTTAATTACTAATAATACATTAATACATAATAGATTATGCTAAATAAATTTCTGTAAATTTACTGTATTTCTTTTATATATAATTAGTTTAACTTTTCATTCATTTTATCATCTTTGCCATTTTACATATTGCTCAACAGACAACTGCGAGAGATAAAGTTGCCAGAACGGAGAGCATTACGTAGTGCCTTACTGCTTGATGGCAATGGTAAGATCTGCCCTATACTTCGTGATACTGTCATGTTTGGCATTGCTTATCATCACAGTGGACTTACAATGGATGAAAGGAAGCTGATAGAGGAGGCTTATCTTGATGGTGTGTTGTGTGTTCTTGCTTGTACTTCTACACTGGCTGCTGGAGTCAATCTTCCCGCTAAAAGGTTTGTTTATAGCATAGCGGTCATGTGTTTAAGATTGCTTAGTATATAATGTTGTTGTATAAGTCTATTACGTGTAAACTTCGTAGTGTTAAAAATGGCAGCTGTTAACGGTGCTTGCTTAACAGTGCTTGCTAAATGAATTGCAGGCAGTTTAGTTGCGTAATGATGATTAATTTGAAGCTGTTAATGCTGTACTATTAAATTGACTTTTCAGTTTACATTTATGAATCACTTGCTTTATTAACTTCACCCTTATTGACAATATTTCTATATAGTTTATTTCTAGAAAGTTTATTTTATAATGCGGTGTCATCGTACTACAAATGTGTCTATGATTACGTTTTATATTCAGTTAGTCACGGGTTAATTAATCTATCCGTCTGTCGCAGCAAATTTTACATAGTTTTTTCAGAGTTATTCTGAGATCGCCATATGTTGGTGCTAGTTTTCTATCTCGCAGTCAGTACAAGCAGATGATTGGCAGGGCTGGGAGGGCCGGACTTGACTCCACGGGGGAAAGTATCGTCATTCTTAACAGTCGAGATAAACACAAGGTTTACAGGTTTTATTTTACTGATTTTGTTTCATATATTTTTATAATTTATTTATTAATCAAAACATGCTGACAAAACAAACTTTAAATTTCAGAAACAAAGTAAATGTCAAAATAAAGAATCTATGTATGTGCTTGTATATATTATAGTATATACATAATTTATTTAATTGAGATGATATTAAGTTAGAAAGAGTAAAGACATCTTGTATCAATTATAAACTAGTGGAGCTGTATATTAGTTTTCATTATTGATATTATTTTATTATCAAATATTTGATACACAATCAAATATTTGATAATAAAAGAATGTTGTCCATTTTTTTGTGAGCACAGATGACAGATCTAATAGCAAGTCAGTTCAGTGAATGTATCAGTAGTTTATTGAATGACTCGAGTAAAGGACTTAGATCTTTACTACTCAGCTGCATCGGACTAAAGGTCCTTGTGTTAATTTACAGAAGAGTGACTTTATAACTTGATTGATTTTGAAAGTATTTAAGATTTAGTACGTTTGGTAAAGTATTTATTGATTTGTAATAAGGAGATATTATGTTCACTCATCACTTGATTCTGAATATTTTGGGTTATTCAATATATATATATCATCTTTGAATGTGAGTTATTGATATTATACTATTTGCATGAATATCTGTCACGTAGCAGTCGTTTTGTGCTGATGAGATATTAAATATAAGCAAGTAAATAAATTAAGAAATGTTTTCTTTATGGCAGTGAAGTTGGTTAGAATTTTAACTGTTAATATTTACATATTTAAATGTTATATTTCAATTCAGATTTTTCATTAGTTTAAGAAAATTATATACAGCTTGAAATCAATGTTACAAATCAACAATTAACCTCTTTCCTGTGTGGCACGTAATATTACGTTTGATTGATATTTTCCGCCAATGTGCGAAACGTAATATTACGTTTTCTA
>JAQIXG010002761.1:0-16711 GCA_034700105.1 Oconnorella tubifera
ATGTATTTCAATGTATTATAAAAAATATTAAAAAATAAAAAAAATATAATTTTTTATAATATGTATTATAAAAATTATAATACATAAATTTATATGCCATGTATGTTCAAACTTTTAATTTTCTGTATATTGTATATAATTCATTGTATATTGAACTATTGTATAAAATACTGTAATAATTATAAAAATAATTATTTAGTAATAATTAGTAATTTAATTGTGAATAAAGGTTTTATATATTTAAAAAAAATTAAAATTATAAAAAAATATTAAAAAATAAAAAAAAATTGAAAAAAAATTAAAAAATAAATAAAAGGGAAAAAACTTAGCTCCGCCTATGCTGAGCCCCATCCCAGATGAAAAAGGAGGAGGGAGTTCTTGGGTGGTTGTATTCCCGTTATGAATCGTCTGATATGAATCGTCCGGTTATGAAAGGTACAATGCATGATTAGTCCTGGTTAGGAATGGTCCTGGTTATGAATCGTCCGGGTATGAATCATGCGGTATGAATCGTCCGGTTATGAATCGTCCTAAAATCACCAAATTAGTGTTAGGGTTAGTGTTATGGATAAATGTAGGGTTAGGTTTAGAGTTAGGGTTAAGGTTAAAGCTATGGTTATGGCTAGGGTGAGAATTATCTTAAGGGTTTCAGTTATGGTAGACCGAATATCGGTAAACCAAAATTTAAGGTCGGTAGATGAAGTGTCGTAGACCAAAAGTGTGTAGACGAGTTCTCACGGAACCGTTAATAACTAATGGAAAAACTTTCTTAATATTCTTTTCCTAAAACTTTCTTAATTTAAATCGTACTAATTGTAAATATTAAATTCCTTATTTCCAAAATATACTTTTTTGTATTATTTTTTTGTAATATTATTTTTTGTATTCCAAAATATACTTATTATTGCTTTTCATTATGTACATTCTACTTCATTAAATTGTTGTTATCATTTAAATGCATTTTATGTAATTTTCTTACCTAACATATCGCTACAAATATTTTCTTATGGTGTGAGAGCGTTTACCTTACGCTAAATACTTTATTCACATTAATTACTTATTTGACGCCATTGTATAAAATTAGATTCAATATAATATGACATGCAGAAAGAAAACACTGTTAGTAAGCCTTTACATTTTATTCTTTTTTATTCTTTTCATTCTTTCTGTGTTATTATCTTTACTCAGCATTAATTGATGGTAACAGGTGCGTCCCTGACCGTCCTTCCGCACTTTCCTCATTTTGTCTTTCCCTTACTTCCGGTGTCTACACTCAACGCACTGTTGACAAGGAACAAAACAGTTGCATCAGAATATGTTACTATTTTAGTCAACCAATCAGAATGTGTCTTTTGGCGACTAACTTTATTCCAATTAAAACTAAATATTAAATTTTGTAATTTGAGAATTTTTTAAATAAAAAGTCTTCAATTTATTGAAAATTATCCAAGGGCAACATTAAATTAACAATCAAAAATTATTATTTAATATTACTCAGACTTTCGCGTGAGTTTATACTCTGAAAACAACAGATAAAAATTAACTTGAGAGTTGTTCAGTATTGCCAGAAATTAATATCTATGAACTATGTTTATTAATCTGTAAATTAATTAATTATTGTACATGATGTTTTTATAATATTATAAATCATGTCAATGATTGCATAATTGAAAATATTTTAAAAACTTCTATTTTATTAAAATGAGAACTATTTTCTGAATAGCATGAAGAGATTGCAAAGTTTATGATAAGTTAGTGCAGGGCCTAGTTCAAATTTTATGTGAACATAAAAACTGTTATTTTAAATCGAATATTGACGTTTGAGAGGTTGATCACATTCAAATAATTACTTTATCGTAGCTGATTGATGTCTAGAAGCTATCGATCGTAAGACAATTGAGTCGTAAAGTTTCATTTCAAGCGAATCAATAATAATTTATTACGCATATATTACTGCTGAGAATTAATCTTTATAATAACTATTACTTAATTACTGTAATTTTATTGCAAACCGCTAAATTGCACTGAATTTGTAATATGTCTTATATGAATTTGATCTCAATTACTGACTGATTAAATGCTGTAAAAGTGCTGTCCAACTGGGCGATATGAATTCAGTAATGACACACAGAGTTTAATTTCAATCAATTGCGACATATCAAACTCGATTCGCAATTCTATCTTGAAAGCTTTATAAGCTTATTTACTATATGTAGGATCCTGTCAGTTTCATTGTCGCAATGTGTTGAAAGAGGGATCGAGGTTGAAATAATTGAAGATTAAGATACCTTGTGTAAGGAGAAATTATGCCTATTTTAAAACCCTCGATTATCAAAATTACTTAATTAAGATTAAGAATGCAAGTTAAATTTCAGTCAAATACTACTGATTAATTCAGCTGTAAACTATTCGATGCAACGATTATCAAATTTTATCCCCATTTAAAACTAAATTTGAATTACGGAGTATCACGTGTTGTCATTTTCAATCTTTTCAATCAAAATCTGGAAGAAATATCAATATTCTGCTTAAAATTGTCACGTAAAATGTGCGTTCAACTTCTGTATGTGCAATTCAAACGCCTGCACACAATTATCAATGCCTGCAGACCAGACAATCTAGACAATCTTAAATTAGGTCGTTGATTTAATTTAAAAAGTTCTTTTTTGAGTATGGAGTTTTAATCTATCGCATTGTTGCATAACATATCTGATAATAGCATTTGTATCAGCTTTGTTTTGTATTTGTAACTAAATGAATATCTGAAAAACTGCAACCTTATTAAACTTGCACTACATTGTTTAAACTATAGCTTTAATGTCTTTTGGATTTTAGTTGCAATTTAATAACTGTAACTAATCTTTAATTAAATAATAAACAATTTGGTATTGTATACATTGGATTCTCGAAAATGTATTAATTTGAGTTAATTAAGTAAATTCAATAATTTTTCGAGTACCGGTTTTAATAATCAAGATTCATCTAATTTAGCTAGAATTTTTAAATATTTCTGTACCATAAGTTTAATTTATAATTGTATTAGTATTTTAGCACATTTGTTCCTATTATAAACTATAGTATATTTAAGCAAATTACGTAACACTTTGCTGATATAGTGGTAAAGATTTCATTACTATCTACCGATAAGCTGCTAATATTCTATTAAAATATATTAATTTTTATAACTATAAGTTTATTTACTGTTAATTTTGTCCATGTCCTACTGATTTCTGTGTGTATTATATAATTAATTTCTACTGTATAGTAGGACCTATTGTATACCTAAACAATATTTACAAATGCTGTGTCTAAGTCAATTCAAGTTCGTATATAAAAATTCTCCAAATATTGTACACATAATTATATTGCGTGATTTTCATAATTACCGGTAAAACGCAAACAATTAATTATCCTATATAAAATATTTTGTACATTTCAAAATAATTTTTGTACGAAATCAGACAATGCTAACACGTGCAGGACGTCACGCAATATAGGCCTAGACATTTTTCCTTCGTATCACAAACGTCAGTCATCGCACGCTTTAAGAATTTTACTGACGTGACTTTTTACGCGAAATTTATCGATTCGACGAGTGGAGAAATTTTTATAGCAGGAGACGCAAAGCAAGATAATACCATCATTTATAAATCCAGCTTTTTAAACAATAAATCTTTTCGTCAAGGGAAAGCATTTCAGCTGTTCCGCGATAAACGGGTGTAGAAATAAAACTAATGAAAAGGAAAACGCCAGTGGACCTTGCGGATTATTATAAATGAAAGTCTAGTTTAGTGACAATTTAATCGAAAGACTAAAAAATCTAAATATTTTGATCGAATAAATAATATAATAATTACTGTAATAATAATAATTGCTATGTAGTATTATTCACAGAAGTTTGAGTTCAATCTTTTGATTGGGTTAATATTTTATGAAAGTTTGTCATTTTATTAATTTCAATGACTATGTATATTTAATCATTCTTTTGTTGAGGATTTAATCATTCATAGACATTCCTTTTGGGGAAAAATCATCCGTTTAGCTAAATAAATAATATTGCTTGCTATAAAAATCTCTCAAAAGTTAAAGTGACATTTGAGTGTCACGTTCTTCCCTTTACACGCATTGCGTGCCATGAACTCTACGCTTCGAAATATTATCATCAAGACATATACATCAGCAGTATGGATCTCTGATTTTTATCACATTTTGATTTCACATTGTGATGACAACCTTGATTGCCTTATGATTGATATAATCATTTATGTGGGATACGTGCAATGCATTATTATTTGTCCTTGACTAATTATTCGATTCTGAAGATTTAAATATAACATCCTTCTTTATCGTGAAATCGTATTCAGTCATTTTTAAAGATAAAACTATATTTTTCAGTTGTCACAAAAATTCACACAAATATTTAGAAGTTTTCATATTAGAACTTTTTGGATATTATTGTTTTAAAAAGTAACTTCAAGTTGACTATTATATCATTCATAGATTTTTTTCTTAAATGCTGCACACAAATATTATGTTCTCAAATCTTATGAGAGAAACTCTCTGAGATCTAAAACTGTATAGAAAGAAAATTTAATTATGAAAAGATTAAATTTCGTATATAACTTTTCAAATTAAATCAAAATTAATTATTTTTGAATTAATCTTAATTTAAGCATCAGGTACCCAATGCATAAACAGCACACAACTATTAAGAATAGTTAATCCAATCATAAGCTATTATTGTTTTCATTGGCGTTAATTTAAAATTGTTATGGAGAAAAAACAGCATGAAGTAAAATAAGCATTCTAAAGATAAAGATCTTATCAATTTCAAAACAATTCTTGAACAAGACTGATATGGAAGAAATAAACCTAAACCCCATCAAAACGGACCCGAATAAATTAACCTGACAAAACGGCCCGTCCATTCATTTAATAACTCTAATTAACCCTAAACTTCATCTAACCTCAACAATAACCCTAAACTAAAATCAACCCTAACTTTAATCCAAATCCCCAATTATAACTCTAAGAATTAATAATCGGGGCCTATTTATAGGCTGATTTTTTTAGTCCACTGGAGAAATATGCACTAGTCGCTTACTTTTAATGTTTCAGTAGATCAGAGACATTCAATAATTATACTTTAGCACTAATTGAGCCGGAGAGAATTATTACTAATCGATTAATATGTTTATGAACATTTATTATATAAATATTTCTTTTGATTATTAATAGCATTAGATTAGTAGTTTTTTTTAATATCTTCTGTTTGAAGAAAATACTAAAATACTGCTTTTACATAAAACGAAAAACTACAAAAACTCACAATCAGAAATCGATAATTAAAACTATTTATTGAACTATATGATTTCAATCAAAATTTGTAGTAATTATTTTTTGTAATTTATTTTTAATTTTTATAATATGTAAATTTTTAGCGAGCATTTATGGTTAAGATTTTTGAATGTCAAGTGTTATATTATATTACAGTAATGGTTAGGATTAGTCTGATTAATCCACCCAACACAACGTCGGGTTTTTTAAACGTCGGGTAACACTTTTTGCACACTTTTTTCATGGCTTAGGATAGCGTTAAAGTCAAGATAAGGATTAGGCTTAACTCCAACTCTATATAAATTCCTAACCTATAAATTTCAAAACTCATTTTTAGACCACTCAAAAATTTCTTTACTATATATAAATAAACTTTAAATTATAACAAACTTTCAAATAAAATGTAAACTATTTACCTTAAAAGCGTTAAAAGTAAATATTGATAGAGAGTAATAATTCGTTACAAATAAAAAACATTTGAAAAATAAGCCCTCAATAAATATTTGTAAACAAATTTTTGAATAATATGTAAGCTTATTAAAATTCAATTAATGTTAAAATGTTATAAGAAATCTAGATATATACATACTTAAGAAATATAAATACTTAAGAAATATAAATACTTAAGAAATATAAATAATGCTGTATATTATTTTGTTCAAGAAAATAAACGACTATAACAGTACACGTGCTGCATACTTAGTCTACGCGCAATAGTGACACTTTCAAGTTTTCGATCTAATAAATCATTTCAAATAATCAATGCTCAGCGCAAATATTTTTAGGAAAAATTAGCGCAAAAAAAGTTTCTTTTATGATTTATGTGTTCAGCCTTACATTACGCCTTTTTAGTCGAAATATCAATATTTCTTCAATTGTAAAAACACAATGTCTCAAATTCTGAAAAGCTCATTCAGCCTGTCGTGAATGTTACATTATTGCTGTTGATTGGTAAGAATCACTGAGTGCTAAGAGTGTGAAGCGATTTTAGAGCAACGCTTCGAAAAGCTGATCGTATAATAATTATTGTCGAATTTATAACCAGGACTTTGAATGTATGACTTTTACAACACTTTAGTAAAATATTACTAAGAGTATTAAATATTCCTTTTTCAATATTTCTTTTTCAGTATTTTTTGTTAACTAAAGATTACTTACTCTTCTGAAAATTATCGCAATCCTATCCATTATGGTAAAAACTAATAATATATTTACTTCATTGCTAGAGTTGTGATTATTTTCTAGGCTTTTATTCTATATTAGGTAAAATTAAAATAAATTGTGAAATCAATTTGAATTATTGTATCCACACAGAATTTGAATTCGAATAGCATTTGATATTACCTTTTCTTTTTCAGGTAGAATATTAGTTTCGTCTATTGCTTTTAAATAATTTAAAATTAATTTATGCGGATTTATATAAATTTTAGTTTCTTTTCATTAAAGTAGGCCTATAGCAAATTTAATATTATAATAAAGCTGATTTTGAAGAAAAATAGTCTTCATTTTAAAGAGAAATTTAAAAACTATAGCAAACACATATCTTCATAATGTGGTAAACATATGTTATCAGTAAATGTGAATATTTCTTAACATTTGAATAGATACAAATTTAAGTTACCATACTGTGATATAGTGTGCTTGTAAAAAAGCAATAATGTGCTCTATGAGTCTTATAAGAACGCACTGTGAAGCCAAAAAATAATCGTTTGTAGAGGACATACTAATATCATAATTGCCTTTTTCATAATTATAGCATAAAAATCATAAAAATGTTCATCAATGACTTCTTTTTACCACGAATTTTTATTGTCTGAATATTAATTTAGTTTGAGATCATTTCAGTACACAATTTAGTTTACATGGAGAATGTCTAACAATTAGTAATTCTTACTCTGTAAGAATGATTAAATTATTAGCGCAGAAATGTATACATTTTATTGCATAAATTGCCAAGTTTTAACAAATTAGAATAGATATTAATAATTTAATTTAATATCGAATTAAGTATTTCAACGAGGACAAATAGTATTTAAAATATGTATTTTAAACGAAAATAACTAAAAGTGATTGCGTTATTAAAACGCAAGTAACAAAGAAGCCTTTTAGATTGATTAATACTTTTTTTGCTTTTATGGTTTATTTCATTTTTTAACTAGCTTATATTCAAAACAATAGCGTGACGTTTTTGAACAAAGGGCTAACTGATCCGCCCTGAGGCATCGCCGAGAGTTACGATCTTTACTTCCGCCTGACAATGTATAATCAATGCTGGGATCTCTATTTATCACCGGAAGTAAGATTTCTATCGGTAGCCTCTGTGACGAGACTTTTTTTAATCAACCCAGCTTTTAACTATACTCACTTTGTTAATATTTCAAATATAATTCACTGTCTAATTACAACGGTAATTCCATCCTAACCTTAAAACAAGCCGAAATCTTATCAGATAGATAAGAGAAGAAACTTTTCTTAAATAACATTGATCGGATTGGTGTTGATTATTGGATAAATATAATAAAACTTTTCAATAAGCTGCAGACGCGACAGGATGCGTATGTAAAACAATAGTTCACTTTGTGTCAAACTGATTATTCAATGCATAATAAGCTTAGTTCTGCCGTATAAATCGATGCAAAGATAGATGATAAGAATAAGTGATTATACTAAGGATTAAAATTGCCATATGCGTATAATTAGATAAATATTATTTACAGCAGGATTAAAGCATCTAACAAATTTTAGTTATATTAAATCAAGCTTTTCAAGAAAATGTGTCATTAAATAAATGTGAATGAAAATGTGATGTTATGATGTTTTTCAAAATTTTAGAAAAGTTGTTTTTATTCTGCTTATTTATTTTTAATTGTTGAATACAGTTCAGTTAACATATAAAGTTATAAAACAAACTAATTGTACAACTTTGAGTTTACAAAAAATCATGCTATGCTATTAATTATTTAATGATATTTGATAATGGATTAATCTTAATTTAAGTATACTGATATAAGGTATAATATCGCAATATGGATTTATTTGACGGCAATATAAATTTATTTAAATTTAAAAATAGTCCAGTACAGTAATAACAATCCACCTGCATTACCATTTTGCCCGCATTACCATTTTACCCTCCAGCCACTGAAAATAAATAATTTATTGGTTAAATAAGCTCTAAACTTCTTGCATACTGTTGGACAATTATTGAAATAACCGAGAAAACTTGTGTTTGAAGCCAATATACTATCAACACCATTTAGATATGTATACTTAGATATATAGGTTGAAATATTAAATTTAATTATTAAGGCTCAGTGATACAAAGCAAATAAATATAAACAATTTATTGAAACATTCAAGCATTCAGTTCATTCAAACATTCAATTTTACTTAAACTGAAGTAATTCATAACAAAATTTATATTTCTATAGCGCTCAAAAGAATTTAAACCTGAAAAAAGTAAATCTTAATTTTTTCGGTTGTAGAAAGTGAATTATGCAATTTAACAGTATTTCATGAAACTTTTATTAGCGGTTAGAAGACAAACATTCAAATGAATCCAATCTTCTATCGATTTCATCGCACATAAATTATTTATTCTAAAAGTAAATTCACATTTGTTGTAATAATATAAATAACAACTATACGACGCTAATCAACTTGAACGTGTTTTGAAAACTAAATTAAAATAGCAGTATTAATTTGATGTTCATCTCACATTATTAGTCTACTATTCTGACTGCTATGTTTTATTCGACTAAATTCAATTTCTGTTCGCTCTCATTTGCATTTCAACGTTGCTATTTTAATCAGCAATTTATTTCATTGTGTTTTACTATTAAGATCTAATTTAAACTTTCAATGAAAATTAAAGTCTTAATTTTAAATTAGGTTATATTTGATATGATTAAATTTCATAGATGTCAATATTTTATATACCACTTTAAGTCATTTATTATAAAAAGGCTTGATAATATTATTTGAGAAATTATCAATCGTTTACTCATATAGAGTTTGACATTAAGGATACGTAACTAAAACACAAAATATCAGTGATCATAAACTAAACTATCTTAACACGTAGTCATTGCAATAATTCCGAATGTATTATGATCGAGTCATCGAAAATATCAAATCAACTGAACGTAAATTTCTGTGATAGTTAACCTTACTTGAAAGTGTTTATTTTTAACAATATTGTATCATGAAAACACTTTGACAATTATTACTAGAATAACTAGCGATCAGATAAAGGAATATAGTTTTTAAGTAATCATAGTTGAACTATATTGTAATTGCCTACTATTAATTTTAAACGTCATTGAGCAAGGGGGGGGGGGTTGCGTGACAGACACTGCGTGACAGTTAAAGCAAATGGCTTCGACATTAAATGTATTGATTCAGTCTTTGAAGCACTTTAAAATAAATCCTCAATTTTAGTTCTGGATTTATTCACTACCACGTGAATGAGGAACTTGCAGAGGCAATCAAACTGCAGTCAATAGGCCCACTAAATTCACTAATACTAACATTTGTTCCTATTTTATATGTTGATTTAGACAGCGAAAGGTCAACAGTTTATCGGAAAAAAATATTCTGACATAAATATCAAATAGGAAGCTATAATAAGAGTTTAAATGAAGCTTTAGCATTAGATATCTCGCCGACATACACCGAAAGAGTCTGAATAAAACCGGCAATGTTACCATTGCTGATATTCGGTATGAATTTGTTCTGCATTAAGCGAATACTTTTTTCCTATATTCATTGATTATAGATCTCTTCTTTTGTGATTAGCTGAGATTATTTAAAAGAAAATCACGCGATATGGTCCCAGTGACTTGATGATTACGGCGAAATACTTGCATTTCTGTACTAATAAATAAATATTGAAAACGTATTTGTTTGAAATTTTGTAAGATTTTTTCTTCCTTAAACAAAGGTATGATGATCAGCATTACAAATGATGTTGCGAATATTTGAAGCAGTGTTTCTACATTGTTTCTTTATATTTTGACCATATCTATTATCAAATATGAGACTAATTTAATCCATAATACATTGATACAAAGTCTTCAAATTACAGTTCATTAAACCAAGATAAAAATAACAGTTTGTTATAGTAATGTCGCGTCTTAGCTTTCATTGTACGGATTTTGTAATAAACAATTTGTAAAAAAACCATCTATATACTTAATAAAAATATCTTTGGTCGATAGAAATTGACTAGTGCAATATTGAAGCATTCGACCGAATTGAATAAAACCGGTAGCTGTGATGCTTTCGTGCGCATTCATGCACAATTGCGCATTGTCGAAGTGATCAAAAAATACAGTAAAGTAAGCATTCACGATTTCTTGTAAAAATTGTATCAGATTATTGTCAGTTGTTTTTATTTTTGAACATGTATTTTTAATTTTAAATGTATATTTATTTATTTTATGCTTTAGTGTCTAAATAATATTTAATGTTAAATTAAGATAAATATTACAAAGATAAATGTTACAAATGAACCTTTAATTAAATGATTATTGAAATTTAAAATGATTTAACTTCTATTTAGAAAATTTTGCAAAATGTGCATGTACCATATATCCACTAAACCAAGATATAATTGTAACCTTTAATTAAGTCTGAACTATATAATTGTTAGAAAAATTCAAACACATTCTTCCGACGAATTGTTAAAAATCTGATAAATAAATCACAATTTCTTGTTACAATACATGAATTTTATTCAAAACTAGGCTAACATTAATTTCTGTTAAACTGTTAAATTAAAAAATGAATGCTTGAAATAGTAGGCTTGTTTTATACGAGAATAACAAAAACGTGAAATGTCGATGAATACAGTAACATTTTTTATTTAAAAAATCATTGAGTAAACTGTATCAATTTTAAAATTATAAGCCTAATAACCTAATAACACGTAGTTATTATTTTTAAACAATTCGAATTTTAAACCTATCAATAAAGTTGGGGAAATGCAGGTTCTACGCATTTTACGTAATGCATTTGACTAAAATGTATTACATAAAATAATATCTTCAATCTAAGAAATTGTACGTAATTATATTTTATTTGTTAACTAAGTGTGCTAATGTCGATCGGTCAGTATTTCATACAAAACTTAAAACTCTGTGATCCATATTAATGATAACATAAAATAAAACATTTCAACTATTTTGATAACCAAACAACCACTGCATGAAATCTCAGCGTAAACCTCAATGTCACACAAAAATGATAAAGCATGAAACCTATTGTTGAACAAATCCTGCGTTTTTTCTCTTTGAAAATCTAAACCTTAATAACAATAAACAAGTCATTACAACGAGCCACTGCGCTTGTTGGAGATTTAGCAAATAGCTAATGTAGAAGGATAACTATAAACTTTTTTTTTAAATTTTTACGATAAACTTGTGACTGATTAATGAAACTTTCTGAAATCAATTGAAAGTTAACCTGAAAGAATTATTGTAATTTATTTTACAGGTTCTACGCATGCTCGAGGGAAAAGAGGCTCAAGATTGTCCAAGTTATCTTTTCTTTTACGAGAGAATCAGCGATCTGCTCGTCGTCGCAAACTCCTCATTAAACTTCATCATCTACTGTTTCTGTAGTCGTCGTTTTCGTCAGATTCTCATCGCGCTTGTTTGCCCAGGGACGAGGCCGGAGTTCGAGCTGGAAATGCAGAGCCGCCGTCAGCCCAGACTCAACGATAATATCAACGATGGACAGCAGGTTAATCTCCGCGACGAGGCGAAGACAAAAACTGAGAAAGGACTCGTGCCTCTGCTGCTCGCCGAGAATGATAAATATGAGTTGAGTAAGTGCTCGTATAACGGGATCGAAGATAAGACGGAGGCACATAACGCGAAAACGTCAGTGCCGGTATAGTGATTTTGATAAATTCTGAACTAAAGGTACCGTGAAGCTTTTGATAGAATTTTGATAGAATGATTGTAATCATAAATTTCTTTTGAAAATATTTTTGATATAGAACGATGCTGTAAAAATGGTTTTTACTGTTAACATTAAACTCGGTAAAAATTGCTTCTTCAAGTGATTGATAAACAAACATTATCATATTTTTCATACGAAATATTGATAATGATAACAGAATTTTCTGACCATATTTAGTTTGAAATTTAGAGTTAAAATGTTATAAGGATTTAAAATCAATGTATTCTATTTCTAAATAATCTGTGAAGTGATTTTTAAAATAAAAAACAGCTTTATTCTAACAATAACGGGGTGCAATCGGCTCTATCTCTCTGTCTTCGTAGTTAACGTCTTCTTGATTTATAACTATATTAACTATGATTACATGTAAAATAACATAATAACCGTAGTCATTAATTATTATTTAATATGTTATTCTGAAGAGATTTGCATTGTTTCATAAGCGTGTGTAGGCTACGTTGCCTATAATTGCATCAAATGTTTTATACATAACGAATTATTATTATTTTAACGGGATCGAATGGTCACTATCACGATTTATAAAAAAATGTATTTTGCCTGCGTTGTAATATTTTAAAAAATCACAAATAATTAGTGAAAATATTTCGATACAGTAGCCTAAATTTAGAAGTTTATTACTTGATGACAGTATATTATAAGGACCTTGTAGTATACAATTTATACGCAATAATTTTCAAGTATTTTATATTTTTATTAAACAGTAGTGAATCTATGTACTAAATTATCATATATATAGTTCGTATAGCTGTAATAAAATAGTTTAAAATAGTTTATCATTTTTACGAGAGAATACAGATTAAAGTAGTTTATAAATATATTTTAAAGTCTTCGTAATTTTATTTACGTGTTGTTGATCTTGATTCTGTGAGATATAATTTTGTGATATAACCACTGTATCTAAATATTAGATTTCAGTAAATACAGTTTTGATTATCTTTGAATGGGCAGTAAAAAATTTGTTTTAAAATGAATTTAAAATTAATACTGTTAAGCACGCGTAAAAAATACAAAAAGCGATGTTAAAGAATGATAGAAATGACGACGCATGATATTAATAGATGAAAATAATAATCACATGTAAGTTAATAAAATAATCACAAAACTTCATAGAATTTAAATTAGATTTAATGGATCGAAACTAATATTTTATAACAATTATTTCAATGTAGAATATAATCTATTTCTTTATAACGACTCGGTAAACTTTATTTTGAGCAGATTTATTCGATAATTATATCATCAGTGATCAAAAGAATTCAACTTCATCGAGATAGAGACTAGTTTATCAGTTGACTGAGAAGAGCCACATTTCATTCATTTTCTGCAAAGGAATATTTGACGAGAAATTAGCTTAATAAACTTCGCTCGTCTGTTGGGACTCGTTACATCGTCAAGCGTGCGTGGCATCAATAAAACATGTAGAAACTACTTAGATTTCAAAGCTTTAAAGCTATACCGAAGAATTTTAATCGGAATGTGACTTTCTGTTGATCTGAACGTAGAATTTTAAATCAGATTTTACAATTTGGGACTACATAGACACAATTTGTCACGTTCATAATTTTGATGCAGAAAATATTTTAAGACCGCGTTTAATTTAATGCGTGTGTCGCATTGCTTCGATAATTATAACCAAGTCAAGTTTTTCATTTAGTATAATTTAATTTATATAGGCTTATACAGCACATTTGTTGCTATAACTAATATTGCAGTTATCGAACATTGAATTTTGTACAGATTTGAATAAAAAAGATAACTATTACTATCACAAGATTTCATAATCATACTGACTATATGTCACAAAATTACAAGTACTATTGCTTTGATAATCAACACTTTGTTCTTTTTGAGATAACTAGCAATTCTGGTCCCGATGATTTATTTCAAGACACTCCCGCCATGTTTTAAATCAGGTTTCAATCCCTCCCCCCATATTTTAAAGATAGTTTTAACCTCCAGTGTCAGAGTAAGGGTTTTGAACCTTAAAGAAGTGTTCTTAATTTAGATGCAGAACACGCGAGAAGTTTTTGAAAGTGAGGAATGTCTTAATCTAGTACAATGATACCAATAAATTAATTAGACTATGAAATTATAAAATGAAGTTACAAATTACTAATCGAATTTAAAAGTATACTGATTATACTAGCTTACTTTTACTTGAAGTATTTCACAATATTACAGCAATACTATTACTAATACTATTATTAATATTATAGTAATATTAATACTATTATTGATATTACGGCTCCATCGCCCGCAGCTCTTCACAATATTACTGCAATGCTGCGGGCGATGGAGCAGAAGTCAGCAAGTAATCGAATAAATCCGTTAAAAGTACTGAGGACACTACTCTCATTTATTACATTTTATCATCAATTAGAAAACGTATGACCAGGCTTAAAGCTTTAATAAAATAGGAATTATTACAGAGATTTCCTAAAACAAAGTCACGGATAACACTGAACAAAATTCAACGTCTTAAATAGCAGATTAAGGTTGCTCTAAAAATTTAGATTTATATTTTAAATTAATTGTGTTTATGCTTTGTTTTAATTAAATTCTTAGCATCTCGATTAACATACTGTTGACTTTAAATAACAACCTTCATTGTTCTGAGTGTATTGTTAATCAGAATCTTAAAAATAACTTAAATTCAGCGCATTTTTTTAGTTAAAAATTAATCGAAGAGTTTGAGTATTTAAAGAATTACTTTAAAATGTGAAATTTAAACATATATATATTATATATATATATTAAATTTAGTCAATAATATATTAAACATAATGTGGCGTTAAATATATTTTGTCAAATAGAGAATGGTGTTAATAAATGCTGGGGAAAAATGGTGGGGCGATGTTGGTCCCTGTGAGGGCACTTTGGTACAAAAGTTCTGTCAAATTCTATAAGAAACATTGTAAGTTGTTCATTTAGCTTTCTTCAATTCAAATCGTTAATCAGTTCCGTTTTGTTAACGACTAGTTGACAACGTAACTATCTACTATAAAAGATGACATATCCTACAGCACATACCCACAAATCAAGACGTGTCAAGGCTATACATATTCATTTTGTGCTCGAACGATTTTGTTTTTTTCCGAGTTATCAACTTCGCCTAGGAGATATCTTTGGTGTCATTATCTCAGTCAGAGCAAACGTATTTGAAATAATTACAAGACTCGTACATCACTATTTATCTGTCAGTTTATTGGACTGAAGGAAATGAAGCTTATCAGAACATCAGATGAGCGCAATGTCATTTAGGAAACTGCAAGCGGAAACAGTTCGGTATCGTTAAGTTGATTTTATTGCCAATAACGAAACCAATTCAAGAGTGATAAAATTACGTTAAGATAAGCTGGATAATGAAAAAGGAAAATTACGTTAAGATAAGCTGGATAATGAAAAAGGATAAGCTCATCGTTTTTAATTTAATTTTACGTTAAGATAAAGATGAGCTTATCATTTTTCATTATCTTTCACGTTGAGATAAATGTATAAGCTTATCGTTTTTCATTATCACTTATTAAACATAGTGAAAAGCTTAGCGTTAACAACACATTGACAACGCTAGAAATTTAATTGCCAAATGAAGCACAGTGCAAGAGAGTGCATAGAGTTCACGGAATATGTAACTTGGACTTGAACCTGGAATCTTTACAGTTTCAGTCTCTCAACAACAAATCAAAAGAACCCGAGTTTTACAGAAGAGGTTTTAAGAATAATATGAATAGTATTGCAATAATATTCACTTTATTATTATTATTTATTTATTTATTTTTAAATTATACCTTGGTACTTCATTTCCAAGGTTTTGATAAAAACAAAATGGAGTGGATAAAAACATTAGTTTGGAATTGCTACACTTCGGTGTCATGGGACACAATAAAGCTGCCTTGAAAACAAACACTGTTGAAACGCTGTATCGCAATCGACAAGCGATGCAACAAAAAAGCTCATTCACGATGATCACCTGTCACGGTCGCAATGCGCCTTTCGTGCTCACTGAGGAAGGTTAGAGCAGAGGCAGTGGTCCCAGGGTCTCGCAAGCTATTGGGATGAAGAGATAGGAAGTTGTTAGCCCAGCATACTTAAGATTCTTCTTTTCAGCCGCGCTCTCAGATGCAGCATCCGCGGTTGATGATATTATGGAGATATGCGAAGCAGCTAAAGTGTCAGCTACGGTTACGTCCCATATGATGTTTTTACCACCCTGCCAGAGGATCAATGATAGGCCATCTGGACGCTTTCCATCCGTTCTTGACAAGCCAGATGGTTCCTTAGTTGATGTATGCCAGCCCTCGTGAGATCTCGCCAGATGAGATCATTGATGTGTTGATGGCGGGCCATGCGACCAGAGCTTCTCCGACAAGACAAGCCGTGTGTTCCT
>JAQIXG010002762.1:0-16710 GCA_034700105.1 Oconnorella tubifera
CCCCCTCAACCCACCCCGCAGTTAGATAAATTAATTTCTTTGATTATCTGAAAATCCAGATCATAATTTAACCCTAATCCTAATTAGGAAAACTCGTATAATATCGAAATCTTTATTATAATTGAAGAATTGTTTTATATTTACAAGCAATTTACAAATATAGAATAATTCAAGCGTTCAGTAACTCAGCACAAAACTCGTAATAAAGATAACACTGTTTGTTAATAATAATTTCTTCATCGACTGAAATTTTCAATGAATCGACTAGAGTCACTAGACATTTAAAATATAACCCGACTTGATGATCTCCATCCCTTCTAAGGTTAGTTATGAGAAACCATAATTCTAACCCTCTCTGTCATCTTAACTAAAATCATAACTTAATTCTAACCCTCATCCTAGACTAAACCCTAACCCAATTGGTTACCCTAACCTTGTTCTAACCATAGTTCTTTGTCTAACCAAAACCCTAACCTAATTCTAAACCAATCCATAATCTTAACCCAAACCCTAACCTAAACCAATAATCAACCACCACATCACAAATAAATATCCATATATATCAATACTGAGAGATAAAATAAAGCAACATAAAACATTGCCAGAATAGTTTACAAATACAGTAACACAAAAATAAAAACAATGTAACGATATCATAAAAATGACAAGAATGAAATACTTATAAACAGCAGAAATTAATATCGTAAAATCAGGCCGCAAGACTAGCCAATCAGAAACAAGCAAGTTCTAATTTATGTCAATTTAATGCGAAGTAAAACATTTGCATAAAGGAGATCATAATTTGTTGCATTAAAATGAATACTGTAACTTTATTAAACATTTAAACTACTTGGTATATATCTATAATATTTTATATGTGTACATAAATCAATTACATATTATACATGAGTATATGTATATATGTATATATTATACATCATGTATAAGGATGCGTATATATGTCTGTATAATATATACATAGTACAGGAAAAATATGCATTGTATATAAATTATACTAAATGATCAGTAATAGTATATATAATATAACAATATTTATAATAAGGTATCATCCTTTGCTAAATACCAACTGTAGGCTGTAGGCTTGGTAGAAGGGTACACCACGAAACAAATAAGAGAATAAGGCTTGGTAGAAGGGTACAGCAGTAAAGTAGTTAAGAAAACTAGGCTCGGTAGAAGGGTACATTGTGAAGGAAGATAAAAGAAAGAGGCTTGATAGAAGGGTACATCAGGTAGGAAGACAAGAAAACAAGGCTTGGAAGAAGGGAACATCAGATTAGAAGTTGTATCAGATTAGAAATTGTAGCAATAATTTCTCCATCTACTGAATAAATAAAAAGTGAGATTATTAATACAAGATGCAGCAAAATGCAGCAAATAAGCAGACAGTCATTCAGACATCACTTCACACAGACATCCACACATACAAATAATGAGATTTCAAAATAACAGCAATGTTTATAAAACAAAATTCATTGTAACAACTCATATGAAACTAAAAATTCACATGCGATTTAATCACATGTGACTTAATCACATTTAAACATATTTGCAAACTGTTATACATTGGGAAGGAGGACAGGGGGACAACTGCTGTAATCATCACAGGGGGCCTTGCAGCCCCCTCCTTTCATAGAAGAAATTCACAAGAATCGGGAACATAAAAAGTTCATCAAATAAAAAACAGATAAAAAAAATCATAAAAAAGTAAGATAGGTTATTGCCCCCCCCCCACTCAGTGGTTTTATGGTTAATTTTTAACCTTAACCCTAACTTTGATCCTTAAACATAACCCTAACTCCAACCCTAACCCGACCACTATAAGAATTAAGGGGGACACCCAAGGGACGGGGGGGGGAGAAGAAATAACCCCCTAAAAAAATATCGTATAAAAAATACATATAAATTTCTTTCTCTGTTTTTAACTATTGAAAACAGAACAACCCCCCCCCTGCACCTAACCCCCCCCCCGAACATTTCATTTTATATATTTATTTATAAATGAAGGAAGTTTGAGTGAAATAACTGTCACTTGCATAGTCATCACTTAAAATAAATAACTAAATATAGAAAGTTTAAGTAAAAAATCACAATAGTTACTACTGGCCGATTCCATAAAGTCTATGTAATACCATGTATGTATGGATTGATTCCATATAGAAATATGTAATACCATGTATATATGGATTGATTCCATATAGAAATATGTAATACCATCTATGTATGTATGGATTCCATATAGAAATATGTAATCAATTTTACACAGGATTAAATTCAGACATTTTAATTACATAATTGTAAATAAATGAAATGCTAACAATATAGGCCCTATTGAACTTATTTATCTTCACTAAAACTAGTTTAAATCTAGTTTTATCTAAACTGACTTCATGGAATCGACCATTAGATAGTCTCGTTTAATATACTGTATAATATCTAGCAGCTTGCGTTAAGAGATAAGTTAGATAGTTAGATAGATAATTTAGATATATAGATAGGTTAGATAGACAGATAGAAAAGTTAGATAGTTAGATAAATAGCGATAGCAGACAGATAGTTAGATAAGTTATATAGTTAGATAGATAGTTAGATAGTAAGTTAGATAAATTAGATAGCGGTCTCTGGTTTATGAGCAAGCTTCGCCTCCTCATAACTCTGGTCTGTTGCTTCAAATTCCTACAAAAAAACACAGATTTTTTTTACTTAAACTGAGAAGATTATTCAAATAATGGAATTAATATCCAAAAGATTGAACGTTTATATATTGTATTGTACATACGCATTGTATAAGTTAAGCATATACAATGCACATACTTTAATCATATCACCGTAACATTAATAAATATATATTGATCATGCTATATATATCTAATATTACTTTTGATCATGACTAAATATTCAGATTCACAGACCCTTGCTATATCGATATTGATTCGTTCAGTTTGATCTAGATGAACGGTGCTCAGTTTTTCTTTTTGTCGACTTTGCACCAAACAGCAACGTTTTCTTTCTTCAATAAACTTCTTCATATTATTCTCATTCTGCTCACGAGAACGTCTGCAATAGATAGATTCAGTCAATAGTATAAAAGGTTAGTAATTACAAGTCAGTCAATCAACGGACAAATGGCGTGAAAGACGGAACACGAGGCTGACTTGCAATTGGACGATAGCAAAAATAGATTTCAGTCATGGTAGAAGCACATGATAAAAGGATAATGATGATGAAGATAAATGAAAAAGATGATGAATGAATAAGTCAGTATCTGAATTCAGGTTGTAAATATTAGACGACGAAGATAGTTTCTATCTATCAGAGACGATCCTGTAGTACCTGTCCCTCTCAGCTTTATTCCTGATCGCCTTGTCCGTCATCAGTAATCTGTTCGACTCCATCGACTGCTTGGCTTGACGTCCTTTTAATTCTTTATTCTCTCTAGAAATAAAAAGATTACTTTAAAATTGAAAATGTACAAGTATAGTCTAAATTTGTCAAAATAACCCTTATTCTAACCCTAAGCCTAATTCTCAAACACTCAAATTATTCTTTTTGCAAAATAAATTGTACTCGTTTTCTAAACAATGTTATACACATAAGCGCTTTAATTTCAACCAATAAAAGCTCTTCTAGTCTCAATCTTCTAGTCTCTTCTAGTCTCTAGTTTCAACCAATAGAAACAGTTCTAGCCGATGATGACTCACCTTTCATGCCTAGCCTCTAGATCTTTCATTTGATTGGCTTGTAGCTCAGCCAATAGCTGCCTATATAGGTCAGCCTGCTGGGTCACATGACTCTTGACCAATTCATGTTGTTCGGTCATCTGTCGTAGAACCAGGTCGGTCCATTCTTTTGTTTGATCGGCTATTATGTCTTTAACCTTGTCAACAAAAAACACTCAAATTTTGTACGAATATTTTACTTTGAATTTGAAAGTATTATGATTAAGTTTATGTTACAGTTATGGTTAGGATTATGGTTATGGATTGTGGTTAGGGTTATGTTAGGGTTATAAGTTAGAGTTACGGATTAGTGTAAGGTTAGGTTATGGTTAGGGGTTAGGTAAAGTTATGGATATGATTAAGGGTTAGGTAAAGTTATGGTTAGGGTAAGGAATTAGGGTTATGAGTCAGGAGTAGATTGGGGTTATGTGTTAGGGTTAAGAGTTAGGGTTTGGTTTATAAGATTATCTTACTCACAACTCTAACATCATCCTGCACTAAGCTTAAAAAAGCTAAATATTCCAATAAAATAAATTTAAAGTCAATTAAAATTAGAAAAGAAGAATCTGACTTTAGATTTGTGTTGCGTAACGAGTTGTTGTAGTTTAGAGTCTGAGTCGGCGTTAAGATCGTGATTTGTTGCGTCACTGAAATACAAATCACATCACTACATCATGTAATCACATCACTACAGCACTTAATTACATCACTACACCACTTAATCAAATCTCCACATCATCATCTTCATCAACACTATAACCCTACTTTAAAATAACTTTAATTAATGTTTAATAATGTTTTTAATTACTCTAATTAATTACTATATTATTTTTCAAACTCATTAAATACTTTCACAAAATCACAATCCCCCCAAAAAATAAACTAAAAACTTTTTTTGTTAAAAAATTCTTCAATAAATCACAAACTCGATAAGAATTTTTTTTTCACCCTTTTGCTTTTGCCCCTCCTCTCTCCTGCTGCTGCCGCTCCTTGTCCTGCCCCGCCACCAGTTTATCGATCACTCCCGCGTGCAACTTCTGCAATGTCGCGCGATCTTTCTGGTGTCGTCTGTTCATCACGTCGAGATCTTTCTGCTGCTTCTTGATCAGCTTCACAAACAGTTTGTTAGAGCGCAGTAGCTCGACTGTGATTGGCTCAAAACCTAACTCTTCTGAAGAATAATTATATCGAATGGTAGGATTATGAGCAGAAATTAATCAATCAAAATTATAAGATTATGAGAAAATAATGAACCAATCAAAATAGTAGGATTATGAGCAGAAATTAGTCAATCAAAATTGTATATCATCCAATCAAATCGTATGATAAAGAAAAAAAGTAAAAATACATCAAAATAACATCATGACGAAATCGTCCAAATTAACACTTTACGTTTAAAACATCTTTTATTTTATAAAATGTTCGATATTGCATAAAGTACACTCTAAAAACACATCCCACCTTTTTTCTCTGCTCCCACCGCGTTCGGAGTTACCGCCCCTCCCCCCGCCCCCGCCCCATGATTGACATGTTTAACCACACCCCCTGCCCCTCCCACTGCTCCTCCCCCCGCGCTGACCGGGGTCCTAGACCCGGAGTCGTTTGAGTCTTGTTTGCGTTTAGACGCAGTAGTCCTAACGTCACTGATGTCGCTCTCTTCTATGCCCATCCCAGCGAGCGCTTTCGTTCTCTCTGCTTGCGTTACAAAGTGGATCGGCTTCGATAACGCGTCGACTATGTCTGAAAAAATAGCGTTACTGAAGATGGATTTAAATATTGAATTGAAGATGGATTTTAACGAAATTAACAGAACAGTTTTAACAGAATTAACACAATCAATTTTTACAAATTTTTTATAAATGAAATTATTAACAGGATTCATGATTCAAAATGTTGACTTAGACTGAAATTGTCAAAGATAAATGTTAAATTAGCTCCAGAAAACACAATATAAACACAAACACAATATAAACACAAACACAATATAAACACAAACACAATATAAACACAAACACAATATAAACACAAAGATATGCAATGAAATATTCAGTGAAATAATAATCGTATCACTGCAGTCATTAGTCAACTGTAAGGAAATAATAATTGTCTCACTGCAGCAAATGATCAACTACAATGAAATAATACGCAATGAAACAATAATCTCACTACAGCAAAAGGTCAACTAAAATGGAAAGAAAGCCTAAAAATGAGAAAACTTGTTGATCTCACCTCCTAATCCTTCAGGTACGTAAGTCTTGAGAACAATGCGACAGAAAACAGTCGGGAGAGACAGGGGAAAGTTGCCTTCAGTCCGTAGAGATATATGTCTGTAGCCTAAAACACAATATAAACACTAACACAATATGAACATAAACACAATATAAACACAAACACAATATAAACACAAACACAATATAAACACTAACACAATATGAACATAAAACAAGCACAAAATAAACACAAAAACAAACAAAATAAATAAGTTCTATATATGACTAGGATCGGTTAAAAACGCATACAGCGTAAATCAACTAGGCTGCTCTGAACACTACTTCAAAAAATCCGCGACTTTTCGAACTGAAATAAAATAAATTAAAATGACAAGACTTTCATAACTTGCTGGTCATCTTAATAACAAAGAAGAAATACGCTAAAAATAAACAAAATAGGCTAAAAATAAACAAAAAGAAATAAGCTAAGACTTAAAGGCCAGCCGAGTTACCGGCTTGTAGGCCGTCTAGAGGCAGAATTCTCTGACCAATCAGACGGCCCGTTTCTTCGTAGACTGCTATTCGAAACACAGCCAGTTCTGGCAGAACGACCTAAGAGGGAAAAAAATCTTTTTAAATAAAGATTTTAAAATATCACGAAAAGTATAAAAATATTCGTCTAAATTAATAAAACAAAATTTTAACACCCCCCCCACCCAAAGTAAACAAATCGTAAATAAAACACACAAACGTTAATCAATATCTACGGAATACCATCTAGACTGCAGTAGGCTACAAAACTAAAGGGGGCGGGGCCTTTTAATAATCATACCTTGCGAAAGACAAAAGGTTCCTCGTTATAAAGAGGGTTGAGTCCGTTGTTGGGCACAGTGCGTGTACGGAATTCCTTCCTTATCGTGTCAGTGGGCAGACCATACATGTCCACTTCTACGTACGTACCTACTTTCTTATCTGACAGAAACTGACCTGATATCACCTGATAACAACAGTAAGATAAGATTCAGATAAATACTTAGATAAGAAATCAATCATTCTTTAAATAGTTTGTTTTATAATGAACAGCTTAAGAGAGGAGTATGCACAGATTGTATAATGTATATGTATATACAGATTGCATATATATGTACAGATTCTATCCATATATACCAATTATATGCATATGTATAGATTCTTTACATATGTACAGATTTTATTTGTATGTACAGATTCTACACCTATGTACAGATTCTATACATATGTACAGATTCTAAATATATGTACAGATTCTATATGTAAGTACAGATTTTATACATATGTACAGATTCCATTGATATGTGTAAATTCTATGCATAATTACTGATTCTATTAATTGTACTATTATTGATTGATTATTGATTGACTAATTGAATCACTGAATCGACTAGGACCTGCACGGAGCAGTGGGCAGCGATGACTCCATCCACAGGACTCTCAGAGAACGGATCAAAGAGACGATCCTTGCGACGCATGAAATCTGGCTTTAGTAGATATCTGGGAGATTGTGAAACAAACGCAACCAAACTTCAATTTACTGAGATAAATGTAATGGTACCAGGACAAATGTTCAGGAAATAAATTATTCATCAACATACGGTACATATACAACATATACATATCCATAATATGCACTAAATATACACTATATATACTTTCTATATATACAGTATGTAAACAGTATATATACAGTATATATACAGTATATACACAGTATATATACGATACATGTAAACTATATATACAGTATATATATATATATATATATATCAACTAAATCACGTACATTTATACTTAAACTTTTAAATGGACATATAATATATAACAACCAACCAAATGCATAACAGAAATATACAATGTATAAAAGTTTAACACATAATTTTATATTAATTTTATTTAAGTTTATAAGATTATACTTTACTTCTATCTAAACATATAATTCTTATCTACTGAATAGTATATTATGACTAAATATATTAAATTTGTGTATATTACATATGTATATATTATTTAGTAAGTAAAGTCTATATAATAAAGTTTGCCAACACCCACCCACAATTGCCGTTGTACTCAAACTTTCCCTGGTTCAGTTGCATCGCGAGATCCGGCGTTTGAAAGTTGAGCGCTACCATCTGACTACCGGCGTTCCAGAATATCTAAACAATCGCAACCAAAGCTTAACGGTAAAGCGGATAGAGTTCATATCCAATAAAATTGATATAATTATATGTGTTAAGTAGAATCAGAAATAAAAGACTTAAAACTAATTCTAGAGAAAACATAATACGTACGAAAAATATCAAATGCTTGCTTAAAATATCAAATATAACTTTGAAATAAATAATGTATGACATTTTTGCAGATTTTGCATGATAATGATAATGATAATAACAATGACAATCATGATGACAATGATGATAAAGAGAAATGACAATGATGATGAGGATGATGATGATGCTACATGAAAGTTTCTTACTTGAGGCATGAAGTTACTGGAATCGACCCTACCCCCCTTTGGATAGATTCTACTCATTTGTCTCTTGTTATAACTGAATTAAATCGTTAAGCAAAGGCCGAATAAAATAAAATATTTACCAACACAAATATCCGCTATATAAAGAAACTTATAATAAAAATAAAAATAAAAATTCTTCTTCAAATTCTACCAATCAAGTCTTCTATTCTCTAACTTTCTTCCCCTCTATAATCCTGTTTTTGATTTCCTTTCCCGCTGTACCCTTCTCACAAGCATGTAAATAAAGGATACTTGACAAATTCTATAGCTGCTTGTTTGAGACATCCAAGTGCCATTGATTCGTTAAATGACGACATTTGAAAATGCATATTCTTCTCTGCAGCAGTTATGTATATTTATCATAAAATACATGATTAAATTAATATTATTTAAATCTCTATATTACTATTATTTATTACTACTAATTTACTATTACTATTCTTATTTACTATTATTATTACGCAAAATAAATTCTTACTTCTTACAGTAGTATTATTTAAATTATTAAATGACTTTTCTATTTTACTAAATTACTATGAAAATTAGTCCTAATAAATTAGTACTAAATTACTTTATACTCATTACTAATAAATTAGTATTAAATTACTACTGTAAACTACCAGAATAAAACTAAACTATCCCCCACCCTCTGCGATGTCAAATCCTTCAAACTTGACCGGTTGTGCGTAGTTGACCATGATGGAGAGGTACGGGTGAATGTTTGTGGTGGCCCCCGTGTAGTGGTAGCTGTTCAGAAGGGCCGTCTCTTCCTCTGCTGTCAGTGTTCCGCTGTTAGAACTGAGTGAGATCAGCGGATCATCGTCACTGTTCACTTCTTGCAGCAAAGTCTAGAACGCAGTAATTATAGTATGAAGAAATTACGAATATAAATATCATTTATTAATCTACTTTTTATTCGCAATACTTTTTCAAAATTTGCACGTAATTGATTAAATATATAATATATAGCAATGCAATTGGACATAACTGACATAATATTTAATAATTGATTATTAATTTTCAGAATATTAATTTTTACATTGCATTTAATACGTCAAATTGCATCGCTATATTTTGATAATAAAATCATAATAGCTAAAAAAATACATAGATTTAAATATTTCTTAATATCAATGTACGATTAAATAAGTATCGATAATATTTATTAATTATTTATTTAAAAAAATGCTTTTAATCGAATTAGAATTTATGATTGTAAACTAAATATTTAATAAAACGTCTTGAAATATAAGATTCTAAAAATTAGCGAAAGTTGATATTTTCTAAAAAGAAAAAATTTGAGACCTTTTTTCCTCCAATTTTGCCGCCTCCATGTTTAGACCCCAGTAGGTCATCAGGCCCCTCCCCCTCTGGGTGGGGGTCCAAGTCATCACATTTTGTAGTCGGACTCATATCTAAAAAAAAGCATTAATTAGTTTAATTAATTAACTTACATACTAGAAACACACCCTTAAAATTTTTCTTAAAGTTAAATTTCGGATTACGTCAAAATGCTTTGTGATCGTATATAGCTAAACGCAAATATGACATATCTTTTATATAATCGTAAAAATTACCATTCAAGGTCGAATCGTCACCTTCAACCACAGTGTCATCCAGTGTGTCACTCTCCTCCAAAATGGCCTTGTCCTGACCTTGTAGAAATAACTCCATATGACCTTGAGATCAATCACAAAACAAATGTAAATAATCACAAAAGAAAAAAAACACTGTGCATCACGAAAAAATTAAAAACTGACTTCTAGTATATAAGGATCTGGATATAGACTTTAAAAAACAGACAATTAATTTACTCGGACTAGAATTAGGGTTAGAGTTAAGTGACTAGGGTAGGGTTAGTATCAGGGTTAGGGAATTTCTTAAAAAATTTGGAGTAGATAAACGATATCTTTGCAAAATAAAAATCATTAAAAATTCTAAAATCAATCCGCATCGAAATAATGACGATTACGTTTTTCTACGTCTGTTTTCAGTCGTTTGTTCTTGATCAAGATCTTGCGTCGAAGATGATTAGGCGAGGGAAGAGGGACACCGGCCTCAATCTGAAATAATTAAATAAAAAAACAATATTTACGAAACAATGAAAAGTACTGCATAGGAAGATAAGAATAAATACAAATAATAATAAGATTATAATGACAGTAAATGATGATAATGACAGAGATGATGATTACGAAAGTGAAATCATGATGATTATTGTAATAAAATCATGATGATTAAGATAATAAATAGGTAATACTCATGATAATAATATAATGATGATTATGATTATAAAATCATGATGATTATGATTATAAAAAATCACTTCGATTATGATAATAGAATAATTTGCCATGATGACAATAATGATGATGCTACTGAATACAGTTACAGATGATGATGATGATAATGCTGATGATGATGATGATTACAAATAAGATGATGATAAAAAAACAAAAAGTTGACCGGAATATTGTCTAGAGGTCGTTTTAAAAGTAGATCTTCAAAAATCTCTTCACAGTATTTTGCAAGTTTATATTGCTGAGGCTTACTGGAAAAAAACAGAAAAATAAAAAATATATGATATAAGCATTGTATAAGCATTGTATAAGCATTGTAAAAGCATTGTATAAGCATTGTACAAGCATTGTATAAGCATTGTATAAGCATTTTATAAGCATTGTATAAGCATTGTATAAGCATTGTATAAGCATTGTATAATCGTAAGAGTGTATGATTAAAATATGATAAGAAATATGATAAACTGACTACAAATGATAAAATGACTGAATCAAAAATAAAATTGACTAGAAACTTGATGACATTACTATTAAGCAATTGAGTAAAAGTCAAATTAACTAAGAAAACAATTGACTACGAAAGGAAGTCTTGACTAACCTACAGTGATTCTCAAACGACAGAATGACAGGATACTCCGACGTGACGAATGCCGTATCACGTATAGCGTGAATCACGTCCTGTTTAACGTTAAAACGTGTTCATGCAATTATATACTATAACGTTAAAATGTTAGTATAAATTGGGTCCAGAAAGATCTGATAAAATTTAATGAAAAGGTGACAAAGAAATATTTATTAAATAATTTATATTATACAAAATAATTACTCATGACTCATGATAGAATGACTCGTGATAGAATGACTCGTGATAGAATGACTCGTGATAGAATGACTCGTGATAGAATGACTCATGATAGAATGACTCATGATAGAATGACTCATGATAGAATGACTCATGCTAGAATGACTCATGATAGAATAAGTCATGATAGAATAAGTCATAATAGAATAACTCATAATAGAATGACTCATGATACAGACCTTAAATAGAATATCCGTGCACATTGCTTTGCCATGAGTTATAATTGGTTCATGATCCTCGTTCTTGCCATCCCAACAATCCAACTCTATGCATCTGAGCAAATAAAACCAATAATTTTTACAAAAGTAATACTACACCAAACTTAAACACCGTAAAATGCAAATATTTGTAATTTAACCAAATCAAGTCAATTACTTAATCCAAATTGCCGCTTACCGACAACCGGCAAGCAGAACCTGCCGATACATCTCAACCGAAGACTTGCCACCAAACTGCCTGCCAGTGAGATACGTGTTATGAGATGAGTTGATGTAGTAATGGCAGAGGGGTTGATCCATATCCTGGTAGATGTTTAAACGATCCGGGAACACCGGAGCATTCTCATTGGACATTAAATACCGACAGAAACCGTCCAATGACATCTTACCTGATAGAAATGTAACGACGAATCTGATTCGTTGGGAGAAAGATGGCGCGTTTTGAGATAAAATCAGCGATTTATGAAGAAAAAGAGAAGCAAAAAAGAAGATAAAAACAAATAAAGATGAAAATAAAAATTAATAAAAATCCCACCAGAAAAATAAGTAACAAACAAAAAACAAGTAACAAATAAACACACAAGATAACAAGCAGGAAAATAAAACAAACAAACAAACAGACAAACAAACAGACAAACAGACACACCCTGCGTTTTGTCCTCTTCATTCAGTTCGTACGTATCTATAATCTGCTGAACTCTTTTCTTATCAAAGAACGGATACAAAATCTCATTTAATCTCGGATCTCTCTGTCTCTGCAACCACAATAACAAATTACATTTTCAACCTCTTCATTTAATTAATTCATTGAATAACAAACGTTAAATGCTTGCGATTTATATCAACTTTTATCAATAAAAAAATGAATCCATTTTATTCAATAAAAATATGAATATATTTCTATAGAAATAAACTACGAAAGACCTCGTTTAGAAAATCAACAAGTCGAGGAATCGCTAGAAAATTCTGATCACCAATCCTGTCAATTAAATAACATTTATATTTTAAATAAAATTTAGAAAGTTAAATTAATCGTATTTTAAAAGCAAAACACGTAATATAAAATATACAATCATTTACTCACAGATGAAATGTCGTTGAACTATATAAAAGTGAACTTACAGATCTTTAAAAAGTTCTTCAATATCAGTTCTAGGACAAATCTTGTGGTAAAGTTCATAGAACTTTTCAAACGTAAAACTTTCCTGTTCTATTTCATCGTTCTAAAATAAATATCATATTTGACTCGCACAGAAATACAGATTTCTGCAAAAGACACATTTTCTATTGGTAACTTTTGCAGCATAATAAAAAAAATTGTCTTTCAATATAGGAAAATAAATAACCAAGTAGTAGCTCGATGGCCTATGAATTGAAAAATGAGCATTTAATTGAATAATTACAATTAAACAATCAGCGTGTTCAATTAGAATTACAAAATTGTAAATCAAATATAGAACTAACCTTCCCCCCCGCAAATCCTAAATCTTTGAGGCACTGCATCACCATTTTTTCCGTCCTCCCTGACGCAAAGGTTCTCGTAATACTATATAAAAAGTGAATGAAATTTTTACATCGAAAGATGCAAACCTGAATCCTAACCCCACTCCTAATCCTAACCCTAATTATACAATGACGCAATGTATAAATTAAATGGCATAATGTTATTATTTATATAGTAATTAATTACGAACCAAATTAGTATTTAAATAAACTATCATTGATATATAGTGCAATAAGCAAAATTAGTCTAAATCACTCAGTACCTTCTTACTGGAATTTTTCCATTAGGATTCAGCATAAAACATAACTTCATCCAACTGAAGCAAATGATAGAAACAGACAAATTTTATCAAATAAATTTAATGGAGAATCTTTTTCTAACAGACACAGATGCTCCTTTTTACTACCGCACTTATTTGTTGTTAATGTCACATCAGCACAAATGATTTGAGAAATGAATAATCTATCTAATTTAAATGTTGATTTAAACACATTTTAGCATTAAATTTTCAGTTTTTAAATACGACTAAAAGACTGACTGTTTTTTAAGACAAGTCATAGGACAAATGTTATTCGCTTTAAAGTTGTGAACAATGCGCAGGAGTCCTTGGATCCATTCCTGAAGGCAAACAAAATTATAAAAAAGTTAACCAGTAAGAGGAGAACTGAGACAAAACTTTCTAAATGTACTTGTTGCACCCTTTAAGCAAAAGGCTTAATACCACAGCAATATCTTTAATATTTTTTAACAAAACCAAATTTAAAAAGTAAGATAAGTATACTACCATTTTATATAAAAGATGTCTCAGACATAGCTGTCAATTTGTTAAAGGTGCAGCGTGTTAAGTTTAATGTCTGGATTTTACTAAAGGGTGCAGCGTGTTAGGTTTAATGTCTGGATTTTACTAAAGGGTGCAGCGTGTTAGGTTAAAAGTCTGGATTTTACTAAAGGTGCAGCGTGTTAGGTTTACCGTCTGGATTTTACTAAAGGGTGCAGCGTGTTAGGTTTAACGTCTGGATTTTACTAAAGGGTGCAGCGTGTTAGGTTTAACGTCTGGATTTTACTAAAGGATGCAGCTTGTTATGTTTAACATCTGAATTATCGTATTATACAAACAATGTCTCAGAAGTATCTGTCAATTTAAGCGTCTTACTAAAGGGTGCAGCAATTGCTAATGTTGCATCGAGTACATACAGATTTTCTTTGTACATATATGACACTATTCCAGTTAATAAAAAAACTTACGTTACAAGTTTTTTCATCGGTGGCCACAAAGTTATTATACGTAATATTGACGAGATCCAGTCCAGAACAAACTGTCACAGTTCTTTGACTCAAACTTCCGCAACCGCGTGAATCCAACTCATACGCGATCTTGGGATCCTAAAGGACAATCAACGTGCAATTTATTAGCTATTTAACGTCACGTCAGCACGATTTGAACACTGCGGTAAATAAATTTATTTTCGTAAGTAAAGTTTAGTCGTAAGTAAATCTGATATTCATTTTTATTTTCGAAGAGCAAGTATAATTTTTTTTCTAACGATATACATTTTTGACTAAGGGGTTATTGCACAGAATACGAAACCCAAGGCCACAGGTTTGAATCAGAGTACGAATCGCAATATTCTGAATGCTTGTTTCACCCTTTAACAATGCGCTTACTTGATTATTATATAATAAATTAATAAGCCAGCAATTTTTTTTGTATCAATCAATTGATAACTTATAACAATTCAATAAGAGACTAAACCCTAAGGGCACCCCCTCCCCTTGGCACCCCCTCTAACTACCCCCCTCTCCCCTCCAACCCCTCCTCCCCCCCCCATCTCATTTCACTGAATTAAATAGAATTAATACCGAAATCATTTTAAAGCTAATTAATTAAACACTGGAACAAAAACAAGAGACATAAATAGAAGCAAATTCAGAACGAAACAAAATCAACAATATTAATCAGTAGAATGCATCGTTCACATTCGATACAGTAAAACTAATTGCAAGCTAGTTTATCATCAAGGGGGAGGGGGGTCTCTCATTCGGGGTGGGGGAGGGTCTTGTTACGCTTGCAATTTACAGGGAAAAGGGAAGTAGAGGGAGAAAAGGGGGAGAGGAGAGATGATTACAAAAATCTCCGATGACCTTATTGAAAATCAATCGATTTATATTAAGCAGTTTTTAATTGATAACAGTGTAATGTTAAGTTAAAAAAATTTGACAAAATATTTTTAATCTACTTTATTAGCATTATAAATTGGAATATTTGTAAGACAAGCACGCACACACAACACAATGTTTTATCAGATAAAACACCTGGCAAACAAGTTATGTCACTGTTATTACAATCATTCTTCAATATTATAAGATTTTACAACTAGTTGAATTTAAATATCAGGTATTTTAAACTTTCATATAATTCTATTGCCATTTGAATTAATATCATTAGATTGCAATACAGTTATATAATTAATAATATACCTAGTTCCAAGGGGTGACTATCAATTCTAATTGTACACATTCTGATACCTTTTTAGAATCATTACTGCCATTAATGCATTCCCCCCCCCATGAGGGGTGCTAGTGGGGGGGGGGAGGTAGGATTGTTTTGAGCGTACAGCAGCAACAATAGAGTAAAAAATAATCATCTTATTTTCACTGTCATTCCCTAGATGGCGCTACATCATGTTATCATAACTAGTGATATTGTCTCTGGCAGGCTATTTATGTAATACAATAGAATTGAATAGAATACACAGTATACTACATATAGTGGGAAAGTGGAGGGAGGGAAAATGGGAGAGGGAGAAGAAGTGAGGGAGAAGGGCGAGGGAGCAGGGGGAGGGATTTAAACTCGTATGAATAGAAAGCAAATAAAAATTCACACCAATAGAAAATAAAACAAGTATAAAAGAAAGAAAATAAAAAATATCAGACACAAACCTTAGGAGCACACCCCCCTCTGACGTCACTGACTTGTGAGCACTCTATCACTTGTCCTTCCTGTTAAATAAACAAGACAGTTAACTCTTAATTAATCCTAACCCTAATCCAGCGACTTATAACTCTTAATTAATCCTAACCCGGCATCTTAAACGTCTATATACTATATAATGTAGATTGACAGGGGGGCGAGGCTTGTTAAAAAAAAGAAGCCTAGTTGCAGAAATCAGCCAAAATCAAAATGTATTAAATCAGTCAAAAGATTTCAAATACATAGCATATACATATATACAGTATATGTAAGCAATTATTATTCATCCATCCTTGAACAGATACATCAACTCATCCATCCATCCATCACATATTGCTATGAAATAACATGTTTTATTAT
>JAQIXG010002763.1:0-16710 GCA_034700105.1 Oconnorella tubifera
TATTCAGCACTAAATATCCAATGTAATTTTGATAACTTGTTAATAAATACCAGATATTAAAACTTGTGCACTAAACAACTAACTACATAACAGTTTTTTCGGCTTAAATATTCTTGTTATTAAATTAATTCTCTTTGTTTAGAGTAATTGAAATATAATGATTTTCATCAAATACAAACAGTGAAATCACATAGGAACAGCAAAATTTAATGACTTTGTCCGCATTTCTTCAACATTGACCTTGTCTAAAGCTGCTGCACGCAATATTTCTGATCAATGATCAAAATTCTTTCATCTTTTTAATATCATATTGCTTCCCTACTTCAAGAAGCTTAATATCGAATCACGGCAAATTCCACTATGCACAATACACGCGTATTCAGAACGCAGCGGCAAGTAGACAGTATTCCGGATAGAGAATTTGTAGTCGGTATTTTGTAATATTTGGAGATATATAGTAGTCGTCAACAATGTGTATTATTGCGGTTAAAATAGATAATCCGTTATAGTGGATAATAAAATATAGATAATTTAGTAACAGTGACAATGAGAGAGTGTAATAACTATAGCACTGAGAGCTCAGTGAGAAAGATGACGCTTGTGTGAATGGATAAATAGATGAATACGTTGGATGAATAAGCGAATGAATAAAAACATAATTTAACGATTAGCATGACGATAAATATTGAACTTTGAATTTGAATATTACATTTTATTTTTTTTAAATGTCATGGAATTAAACGTCTATCATGTTGTATCAACTGCGTGAAATACTTTGCTAAAGAGTGCAGAAGGTCAGCAAATAACGTTATAACTTTTAAAATTGAATCCTGGACTGTCGTCTTTCTAATCTGACTCTGCAATAACTGAACTAACTTGTCGAGAAAGTTCCCTTTGGATGGATGAATTATTGGATGGATGAATGGATGTATAGGTAGATGAATTGGTACATGGATGAATGAATGAATGGATGGATGAACGGATGTACGGATGGGTTTATGAATGGACGGATTGATGGATGGAGGTACGGATTAATGAATGAATGAAGAGCTAGTGAGAGAAAACATAAGAGATAAGAATAATAAATTACCTTTAAATATACAGTATATTACTGTTATAGTGTATTACCCTATACAGTATATGCTGTATGAATATGCAGCATATTACTATTTTAATTTAAGAAGTTTCATTTTAAATACTTTATTGAAAATAACTTTTAGTCATAGTAGCTAATAACAATAAAAAAAACATCAAAAACGACAATTGCTACTTAACTGATGCAAAATAAAAATAAAAATATAGCAGTAGTAAATTAATTATTCCATTAATTGTATACCTTACAGAAACAGAATCAAGTAGATTTTTAAAATATCTATTCATTGTAGTGTCTCCAATTAACAATTATATGTAAATGTTATTATCTTAAATAGAGTTTAATTATTATAATAAATGAAAAGTATGATAAACAAACATTGTAGTATACATTTTGTAAACATGGCCTCAATTATTAACAACATTATTCCATCGAACGCTTTTTACACTAATTCAATGTCTATCTATCAAAAATAAATAAATAGAAATAAATATTACAATCTACACTGTGTACTTCCCAATCTATAGTTCATTATCGTATTTCACTTTTTTAGTCCAAAGTTGGTGAAATTTACAGTGGCGTTCAACTGTCAGTGTTTGGCTCCAGCGAGCTAATGAGAAACGATAATTTAACTTATAGTGAACGTTTATTTCAACCTAGGGCGTAATTATAGCAAAGAAAATAGAGAGCAGCTGGTCTCATAGTTTTGGTGAATGATCCTAAAAGTTAGAATAATAATATAGGGGCCCAGAGCAATAATAATTTTAACAGAAAGTCACAGTTCCGTGAAACGAAAATAAGCAATAGAAAGCAAAGCTTAAGATTGAAGATAATTAAGAAAATGTGAGTTTACGTTTACAATAATTGAGCTAGTAATTGAAGGTTATTTATTTTTCGAGGAAAGTTGGAAGTCGTTGGATAGAAGGAATTAGAAGCCGGGGGTTGAATTCTCACAAGTGAATAAATTTGAAAACTTGCTGCACCCTTAATCTAGAAGTTTAATTTAGTGATTTGATCTTTGACTATTAAAAACGTTAAAATATTGTTACATTTATTTTACTTTATTTGATATAAAAAAAAATCAACTATAATGTTTTATATTTAGTCTTTTTAAATTATTGCTGAAAAACAGATACATTATCCGCACTTATCTTAGATTTCATAGTCCTACTATTACTATTATTATTATTATTATTATTATTATTATTATTATTATTATTATTACAGATATTCATTATACAATTATTCAGAATAATGACTCTATATCAGTGTTTCTCAAATTGTAGTTCCCCGACCGCCAAAAGTTAGAGAAATACATTCGCAATTGCTCATTATGTATACTACACAAAAAATACTTAAAATTACTGTATAACAACTGACAGAAATCACAGAACAATATTTAAGTAGCAAATGTTTAAATCACTCATGAACAAATTTCGCAGTTTAAACCAAAACACTGAGCATCCTCAGTCTCCAGTCAGAAAAAGCTGCAGAGAGTGACCGATCTGATGCATGGACTTCGCGTCGACAGTTTCATGTACGCGAGAGTTCATGCCACATTGACAGTTCGTGTTTGCCTATGACTTCGTTAAGATTAAATTCAATATTCGAATCGATTCGCAGAATATTGAGAAATAATTATAAAGGTAAATTGAACAAAAAAATCGTTAAATCAAAAAACGGATTATCTCCAAACATTAACAGCACAATTTTAACTGTATGAATAAACAAACAGATGTTAATTTTTAAGAAATAAACAAGCCGATATATTGGATTGAATCTATGAATCGAAATCCAACGTTTAAATATTGATATGTTAAAATGATTTATGATTGATTTGTTATATTTCAAGGTGCAGGTTAGTGAAATATTTATTTTTTATACTAAGTTAACTGTCAACCTGGGATGAGACGGCTAGTTTCACTGATGATCCAGTTACATTTGTTCTGTGTTTTTATTTTAAAAAAACGGATTATCAAAAATGATAATAATTATGAAATATTGTATAAGTTATAATCATTGTAGAGAAAAGTTCAGTAAAAAACTTAATATAATTGGAAATCAAACAACAAAATGAACTATTTTCTTCTCGATCAACGGATATTTAATGAATTTTCTGTTTTGATCCATTCCATCAATTTAAATGTATTTAAATGTAATAAGATAATTTGAAGCGTAGTTCTTATTAATTGCATTTAATTCTGCATAATACATTTTTTACATATTGCAAATGTTACAATTATAAACTATGCAGTCTATAAATATTTAGTATTATTGAGCAAAATTATAGTCATATATTAGACGTTATATATAAAATTATTCTTATTAACTAGCATATATCAACATTTAATTAAAAGAAATGAAAGAATGTTTTCAATACCTAAATAGCAGTAAACGTATCAAAATAATGAGTGTTAATAAGCATTAGACAGATTTTAATCACAAATATTCTCGGGCTCAATCACTGATTTTTTTCTTAATTAACTGCAGTAGCGGATTCATGAGGGGGGCGATGGGGGCGACCCCCCCTCCCTACATAGTCGTTTCATTTTTTTGACATGTTAATTTAAAGCTGGAAGAAGAAATCGCTCCTCTCCCTACATAGCCTATATATTTTTTACGTGTAAATTTAAATCTTGCTGAAGCGATCGCCCCCCACTCATACATAGTTAACATACTAGTTTGCAATAAGATACAGAATATTTTGACTGCTTATAAATAAATAATGTTAATGTTATAAATTCTTGCTCAAAAACGTGCAACCTAGTGTCGACACCAAAAAAAAGGGTCGTCAGCTTTGAAAATAAAAATAAATCGTCCCCCCACCCCCCTACTGGACGGTCTGGATCCGCCACTAATTAACTATTCTTTCATTTGCTCATTCTTTTCTTTACTCATTTTGTAACCTACATTTATATACAGTTGTAATATACATACTGTATACGGCAAATAAGAAATGTACCTAATCATTTCAGGTTCATTCACACTCGTAAAATCATCACTTAGCAGCTGTAATGAAAAGAGATTGAAGCTTTGTGCTCTAACTCAGTCCACGATTAGCATGCGAACGACATTATTCACTAGCTCGTAAATTCTTATCTTAATGTCCTCGAATTCATTAGAGATGTCCGACGAGTCTATCGACAAATGGATTGATAACGCCTACAATGAACAAGTCAGTGATGTCATTGATTGGGATATGCACACCACGAGTGTTTCTTTTTCAGTTGTAACCTGTATCAATGTGTCTCAACTACCTGATGTTTACCAGCCTAGTGTTCTGTATAAACTCTCAGTCGATGTTTATATAGCAGGAGCTCTCTGCCTAACCGGGTTCCTAGGCAACGCGCTGTCAATCGCTGTGCTGTATCAAGACCGCGAGAAGCAAAACACGACAAACTGGCTTCTGCAGACGCTAGCCTTCGTTGACACGGTCTATCTAGCGGCCTGCGTCTTCATCCAACCAATCAAAACCATCCACGATAACACTGACTGGCTGCCGTGTCTGAAGGGAATATTTCCTTATATGGAGCCTCATATCTGGGCTGTAGGCTCAATTGCCCAGACGGCTACAGTTTGGATAGTGTTGCTAGTTACCGTGGACCGCTACGTAGCGGTATGTTTACCGCTGATGAATCACTGGAGAAGCTTAGAGCGAGCTAAGATAACTGTTGGTATATTACTATGCGCTGCGTGTATTTATAATATCCCGCGGTTTTTTGAACGCAAGATGTCTTACGAAATCGACTGTCGTGATGGCAGCGTGATAATACAAACCCAGAAAACAGAATTCCGTCAACATCGCCTTTATTTTCTCATCTACAAAACTATTTGTTACTTTATATTCCGAGCCATTGGTCCGCTGGCAACACTAGTTTTCCTAAACGTTCGACTCGTTAATGCACTGCGGACTGTCCGCAGACGACATAAAGAACTAAACAAACGCACGAAACATCGAGAAAATATCACCGCTATGTTAGTTGTTGTTGTGAGTGTTTTTATCATCTGTGAACTGCCGGATCTTTGCATTAGGATTGCCTTCACTGTTTACGAATTTGGTTGGGTGTCTCTGAATGTCTTAGCGTTGCGTTACGCTAATTCTATCAGCAACACTTTGCTCGCTGTAAATTCATCGTCTAATTTTCTCATTTACTGTCTGGTGGGGAAAAAGTTTCGGAGAATACTGGTTAAGATGGTTGCTTGTGATAAAGGGAGGTATCTGGGAGCGGGGGAGGAGACGCAGACAGCGGGGGGAGTGACTACGGTTATGATGGGCGGAAATTGTGCACGGGCTGAAAAGACGGTAGCGGGGCCTAAGTCAAATGTTTACACAAAAGTTAAACTTGAAAATGGTAAAGTCTAAATGTAGTACATGTATAGTGATAAGTTATTATATATCAGGATCTAACAGATCCAGGTACATTGTTTTGAAATTACTGCTTGCGACAAAACAAATCTTTTTTATATGATAACGTTAAACTATTGAATCAATTTTTATTTACAACAATCTATCACTCTTTTAGTAGCGTAATCTGTTTTAAAAAACACTAAATATTCTTGCTAACAATTAATTCATTCACTTCTGATATCTTTTTTAATGTCTATACCAACAGTAATAAATCCTCTGATATGTGCTTGTACAAATGTACATGTTTTTAATCTGTAAAATTGTTACATTTTATTGCCAGAAATCAATATTAATCAACACCATTCAACTACTTTTCTTTACTAAATTAAATAATTGTTTAAAAATATTAATTGCCTGAAATATCCAAGATGTTATTAGCCTACATAGTTGTTCTCTATAAATTAGTTTACAGCATTTGAATTATTTGCAACTACAGCTTGAAAAACTCGTTTAAAAAAGCCATTATGAGAGTTTTCACATGATTAAACTAATTACGATTACAAATAATTTCGCTAAGATGGCTTACAATTCGGCTTCACCTTGTTTGACCTTATTATTTTCACGTATAAACGTGATTTTACAAAGTATTTTTCTGCAGAATTAGACGTTAAATAGCTTCTATGAATATAAATTCATTGTGCAACGCGTTTCGTTAATAATAGAATGACACAAAAAGCAACGGTTTCAGACAACCGGCAACCGTTACGACATTGAGAAGTTAATGTAGCAATAAACGGCTTCTTTCATTAACCGTGTTTGCAAATAACTGCGCTTTGTCGTTAAATCAAGACTAGTGTAATAAACTATGCTAACGTATGCATGAGTTTTGGCTGAAACGTTCATATGCATAATTCACGAATGATTTCACGTATCTACTTCTGCTTAATTAAGTAGTTCATTGAAATAGGAGCTGGTTTCGAGATACTGCTTTGCAAAATGACCTTCCAAACCTTGGAAATACTAAGAAATATTATTGATTGATCGTAATTTTTATCTGAATATTAAAAAACAGACTATTAATTCATCAATGATACAAGTTCTAAATTCTCTGTCTATAGAGCTTTCTTTAGAATTAACACTCATCTTTTGATTACATGTAAAAGCGTATTTAACCATCATTCATTTTCCATAATCATCAAACGTCAACGAAAGAAGCGAATAATAATTCACCTAAAATTTTGTCCTGATCGATCGGCGCTTTCACCTCGATTCCAGCTCGAATTCAACTGTTTTATATCGTTGTCAGCGTGATAGATCTATCTGCCGGTAATCTATTCCGCCGGAAACGCGTCTAACAATGACCACGGGATACGGATAACTCCTTGGCTAGGACCAAAGTCATTATCCAATAGAATCATCATTCTGGTGACCAATTGCCGGAAGCAATTGCATCGATATATTCGAGATCTTTGATTGGAAAAAATAAATTAACCATGACTGATATCCGAGGTCAATTGCTGTCTCGAGATAGACGCGGTGGATTCTAAAGTGAAAATGAAAGACGATCAATCTTTATTGGAGATTGTGATGTAGTAGTTGTAGTGAAATTAGTTTTGGAATTAATGAAGAATTTGATGATATTAATTGTTTCTTTAATTCGGCTTGAATTTGGTTTAATCGTTTAATTTGTAGAAGACATCTTCAATTTTTATCTAGAGTATTTTGCAAAGAATATTAATGGGGTATGTACTTTCTATCACTACGATAGACGTACATTTTCTGCAGGACTACTGAAAATATCAAGTATTTATATTTTTACTTCATTTTGCTATTATTTATTTATTTGTTTTATTTGCTCGTTTTAATGATACGTCGCTTTTTTGCTATTACTGTCATCATTAAAACTTATTTTCTTACTTATTTATTTCTGCTGAATCAATGCTTGTATTTGAAATTGTTCCATAGTTGTAACATAAAGTATATTTATGCGCTCGTTTCGTGCTGTTTATTTTTAGTAATATTTCGTGACAAAAATAAGCTATTGAAAAATAACTTAATTGATTCCGGGATAATAGAATAAAAGCGCAAAGAATGACATTTTATCTGTTCTATTGATAAGGGAAGATGGTACATGCGAGTGTTTCGATTTAGACAATTTATTGCTCAAATCTTTTTCTCTCTAAGTAGAGACAATTCAGAAAATCTATATTGCTGGTTCTTTATTTTCACAATTCTCGACAGTATTGTGCACCGGATATCTGAAATTGTGACAATGAAATGCTTTCTTTCTCATTATTTTGTTCAACAATAGCTAAAACAATTAAATAGTAATATAAATCTTATCAATAATGCCTTTGGTATATTATGGATTACAATAGCATTTTTATAGATATTTTATGGCTGGATAGTTAATTTTAGCAGAAAGCATTCTTTCTAAAGAATGACTGATAGTTATAATGTTGAACATCTATTTATTAATGCAGCTAATGCTCGTATATATTAAAACATTGATTTTTTCAATGTAACATTTATTAATTTATTTACATTTTAAATATCAAAGTCAATTTTAGCTCTTATTTCAATGTAAAAGATGAGTTTCAATGTTCAATTTCTTTGTAATAATGGAAAGAAAGTCTTTCTGAAATGTGCAGCAATTTTAAATAAAATATGCTAAATTTTTCTTTACCAAACAAAGTTTTTTTCCTTGTGTTTTGTTTTAATCGTACTTTGAGATTTAATGCAAAGATAGTTTAGGTAGTCAGCAAATACTTGTAAGTTAATATTTTTATTGAAGTTCAAATTGTACATTCAACTTTGAATTATCTTAGAAATGACTAAGATCGGTATACGTTTTAAAACCATCAAATTAGAAGCTAAAATATATTGATAAACAGATCCTGTGGACAACTTCTTTGTATTTTAAATTAGAATTTCACTTTATTGTAGTATATCATCCGTCTTCAACTATTGCTGTTTTAATCATCTGATTGCATAGCAACACACATATGTTATACGAGGTTTTATTCTTGTATCTATCGAATTAATTAACTTTGAGAAAATTTAAGTGAAGAGAGTATATTTTCAGAAACTTGGATTAAAATTAATTTATCAATTGCTGCTTCCTTTAGAATTTTATCAGTTTCATTTGCTGCCAATTTTCGAACGAATCTATTGATTTATTTAATGATATATTTAATGTTTAAAATGATCGTCGGTTACTTTATATATTACGGTATATAGATTCAATCGATTAATACATACATTAATTTCGATTTAATATTATAGTAATTAATATTAAAATAATGGGCATAAATATTTATTTAAATGTATTTAATCAAGATATTTTCAAATCTTTATATTCCAAGTTATGAGATTTTAAATTTACTAGATTCTTTAACTTTCTCTGAATAAAGTTCTTAATTGAATCAATAACGCTTATTTATTTCTTAATATTTTTATATCATCTTGATTTCACATCTTATCAAAATTAAATTCAATTTACTGAAAAAGGTAACATACACCCTCACTCTTTTTTTTACCCTTCCTCCAAATCAGCCACTGATCCAAACTCCACATTGATCCGAATCGAACCCCTGACCTCTTGGCTAGATGTCAAACCATCAGATGTATATATATGACCTTTGGGACATCTACTAGAAATATTCTTCATCGCCAAATCATGGACAGTGGGCTATAAAGGAGACTGCCAAGCTTATAAAATGCTGGGATCATAAACACGTCATATAGTATTTATGAACACGATTTCTTGGCAATGCCGATAAACCATTGGACTGTTTCGTGTATTTATGGTAAAATACTTTAGCATTCAATTGCATGATTATGATACACAATATTTTGCTGTATTTTATTATTTAGATATACGGCCTCTTAAAATAATTTACTTAATATTACGTTATTAAGTAAATTATTTAAATTGACTTAATAGTTAGTTATTTAAAATCAACACATTTTTTGGGATCGTTAATAATAGTCGATTTATTCACTTACTGAATGACAGATTTTAGGAAGAACGTCTTGGATCGATATTGTGTATATAAATAATAAATGCAATAATAATATAAGTGGAGTGAACTGAGGCTATCGTAAAAGTTACATCATAAAACGAAAATTATGCTAAAATAAACAATCCGAATTGTGTAGCGAACAGTCTAATATAGTGACGATCCTATATTTTATATTGACATAAAATGCTGCTTGTTTCATTCATAAGAAATTTATCAGAATATGTGAGAGCATTTGCAGCTTCTGATTCATTCTATTTTTATCTCATATTGAATAAATCACAAAGTTCTTTATGCTTAAGATTTCAGAATTAATTTTATAAAATTAACTGTATAATCTTTGCATTTTCTTCAAAAACTGCTCACATCAGTGAATTTTGAAAATCAAAACATCTGAAAGTGATCGAAACAGATATTGTATAATTGAACTGTCTAATACGCCGCTATGATTATTTCAAGTTGATGAAATTATTATTTAATTCATCGTACAATTTTTATTTATTTTCAGCCTCTTCTATCTGATAGGCTAATTTTATATTCATATTTTTGATTAGTGGCTTTATTACAATTTACAAAGGCTAAATAGGCGTAGTAGATAAATAAATCAACTGCTATTCTACGATTTATAATTTTATTAACATGTTGTCAATTAAAAAAATATCAAAAATATATTAAACTATGTGCATAGTAATACTATGGCAACACATTTCATACATGTCAAAAATGCTGTCAAACAATTTGAGATCTACTTTTCGCTTATCACAAAATGGAATCTTCCAACATTGCATAATAAGCCAGGTGTTGAATAAAAAGAATAAATCTGTGTACGATGGGGGGGGGGAGGGAATGAGGGGAGGGGGAGAGGGAGGGGGGATGTCACGTGGACAACAACTTCTGATGACGTGCATGGAATTCTTAAATTTAACATTAAAATATAATGACGTGGTGATTTTTGGCAAAAATCGCACCACGGCCTATATATGCGTTTATGTATGATAAATATAACAATAAAATAATAATTCTAAGTAAGCTGCTGTCAATTTACTTATTGTAAACATGTTATGAACGTAGTGATCTGAATTAACAAATATTAATACATTTATCGCGCTTGACTGTAACCTAATTATAGTAGCAATTACTATATATATATGAACTTTATTCCTTGGAAAAAAATATAATAATTAACATAATAAACATAATAGCAAAAAAACATATTTAACTATAATTTGATTTAAATCAATGGAATATTTACAGATTTACTTATTTGGTTACAAATTAATTTAAATTTTCAAATTCTTCTTAAAAATCCAGATCTCAGAAATAATTGTCATTTAATTTAAATTATTTCGTAGCTATTGATTAACTTAGAACACAAAGGTCCGATTGCTGTTAAAACCGTTTAACACTCAATATTAATAAATGAAATTAACTTGTAAATAGAGTACCCCAACAAAACGGCCCCGAATAGATTAAACCGACAAAACAGCCCGTCATTTCATTTAATAACCATAAGCCCAATTAACTCTAATTTTAACTCTAATCCTAGCAGTAACCCAAACTTCAATTCTATCCCTAACCCGAATCCTAAGAATTAGAAGTCGTAGAAGTCGGGCCAGATTTGTAAGGGTCATTTTGTCGGGGCCGTTTTGACCTGTCACGTGTAAATAGTATATAAAGTAAAGAGTTTTAACTGCCTCATAATTTCACTTCGAAAACTAAATGGTTTCTACTGCATCAAATTTTTCATTGCCAAGTCAGTAATTTAGCCTAAACACAAAATTGAATGACAACATTTGCCATTTATTTTTTAGAAGTTAGGATATATACCACAATAGGATCTGACTCCCATTGAAATATTTAATATAAATACACAAAGCGAAAATATAAAGGTAACAGCAGAGGTTGTACAGTGATTAAAAACTGGAAACAATTTTAGAAAGCAACGAAAAACATCAACAGTAAGAAAGATCCACGGAAGAAATTAAATCATAAAATTGTATAACGATGATTACTGACATTAAATGCATTACTTAGTTATTTTTCAGTGATTTCAACAAATATAAATATTCTATTTATAATTAGTAAAACTTTATACAAAGCAACAGGCGAAACAATACTCGAGTTAAAATAGACACTGATAAATAAACTGCACATAACAGCTGCTCATAGCAAATCATAATATGATTTTATACATCATTGTTTGTGAATTAAAGGTTACCTATATAACTGAGACTAATTAAATATAGCAGTATGAGCTAAAATCTTCATGGAGCTTATTTATGATAAACCTGAAAATTAAAGCACCAATTAAAAGATTAACAAAGTATTATATTTACTGGAATTTGAACACAATGTAGTGATGCAACTTTCATATTCTGAATTTAAAACTCAAACTACTTCGCTATCATTCTAGGGTAACCCATCAATGACACGGTGACCCATCTCTTCTAGCCACATCATGCCTGTAAGGATTACTGAAATGATCTCCAGACTTGTACTCGGAGATCGGAGGCTCGAGTCTTATCGTCGGCAATTCTTCGTACGATAAATTCGTATTGATCGTCTCAACTCCTGATGGATTAGAAGTCATCCCATAAGTTGCTCCAGATATAGCACTCTCTGAGGCAGAGTCCTTCATCCTTGATGCCCAGAGATGCAAATTTGGAACACTGGTATCTCCAGTTCTTGCATATTCCGACTGACTCATAGATGACCTATGCCTTAAAGGGGTCATGACCTCTCTCGGGGAATCCCCAGCGTACATACTTCGCCCTCTAGTGAGTAAAAAAGTTTCCGTATTAATTGGTTTCGTTGGTGGGTGTATCGGGGGGGTTATAAAAGGCGGCGCCGCCTGGCGATTATCCATGGTGTTTCTCCGCGGTGTGTGTATTCTGATGACTTCCATCTGGGGAGTATTTCGGAAGCTCAGAGGCGGGGGAATTAATTCCGATTGATTCGCTAGGAGGCCGCCGCTGTCGAGAATTTGTGGCGATATTTGGGATTTGAGAATAGGGGGGTGTTTTGATTGCAAGGTGGCTAGGGTACGGCGGACGCGAGAGTAGAAAATAAGAAGAGTAATGATAACGAGTAGTAGAAGAATTATGAGCCCTGTTTCTAACCCTAGTAGCATGGAGATTATTAATACGTCCTGTTTTTCTGCAGTAGAAGTTATAAATATATAGAAATAAATATAGTTAGATTAATATTGAAATAGCAAGTTAACATAATAATCGCATGGTATCTTATTAAAACCTGATTTAATCTATTAATTATAATAATCTGTAAAATAAGTTAATATCATATATACAGTGTATTGTCTGATTGATTGATTAATTAATTGATTGACTAATTAAGTGACATACATATTAATTAATTGATTGACTAATTAATTGACTGATTGCTTAACAATATGTACAATAAATCATACCATGGATAAATATTCCCGTCCACACCCAATCAGAAATAGGATTCAGGCTCCGCCCATTTGCATTCAACGAATCAGAATGATCTGTAGTGTTCAGCATTGCGACTGTCCCAGTTAACAATATTGAGTGTAAAGTTGTTGATTCGAGATAATTATGAAGATCTGGATCCTGATCAAGTCTCCAAGTTGTGTTTGAACAGAATCTTTGTGCCCAGGGTTCATTATTTTGTATCTCCTTGATAGTGCGCTGTGATACTGAAATTAGATCAGAATTTAAAATTAAATGGTTTCTTGTAGAGTTTCCGTTTCAAAAAATGTCTATAATACAATTCTTGTTACATTTGAAGATAACATATTTTTTAACAATATTCTTTTGAAAACATTGTAATTTTGATGCAACGATTATTTAAAGTAAACATTTAATAAATATGTTCATTAACAATATTTAGCATTGAACAAAAACTGTAAGTTGTTTAAGAAAAAGTAAAAATATGGAAGTAATTAAAAATAGTTTACTTACAACAAATGTAAGATATGGATGGTGCTGGCTTGCAATTGCAATTTACTGCAAGTACAACATTGCATGTCACTTGATTATTGCAAGTCTGTGATATTTGACGAAATGAACAAAATTTACTACCGACTGTATCTGCAATAAATAGATTTAAATTAACATCTATTTTTAAATAAAATCTACATTTAAATGAATCAAAAAAGTACAGTAGAGTTCAATTAAAAAAGAGATCGCTTAAAAATTGAAAAAGTCTTGAACACTGAAATAACTCTAATTTATTATCAAAGGATAATAGACAAAAATACTATAGTTACAAACATTACATGCGTTAGTTCAATCACTAACTTGTTAAGTAATAATTTGTTAACTAGTTACACGTTAACTATTAGTTAACTAACCATTAGCTGCAGAGTAACGACTTAATTTTTTTTGCATGTTTCACGATGACATATTAACTACTGGTTAATCATTAACTATTTATTTGTTACTAACTGCGGGTTAATTGCTCAATAACCTTTCAATAACAATTTAAATTACTGGATAACATAATTAGTAAAGCATTATTTAATAAAAAAACCAACCTATCATTATTTTAAAGTAGCAAATTTTTAAAAGAAGATAAAAACTAACAAAACGCTTACTATAAATACATAGTTAATAAAACAATAGTTAACTATAAATACCAGATTGATTTACTGTCGATTGACTAAAGCATTTTTGAGTGCGAGCAATATCACCATCGTATCTAGGATTGATAGAGTACACTGCAATGCGCTTAGATCTCGGACATAGTAATGTAGTCAGGTTTAAATTACAGTCAAATGTTGCATCAATGAAGTCGTCTAAACACGCGATATTTTGTGGCATTAAAATAATCATTACAACACTCAGAATGAGTATAATATTGTGTACAATTACGTTTAGGTAAGATTAAAATTAACATCGAGTTTTCATGAGCTAGTAAAAAGTTTATTATAATTGTATTATACTTTTGTTAAAAGAAATATGTGTAAAATGAGCTTCCAAAATCAGTAATAATCTAGTATACTAACTAGGTCTGCAAGATTGCGCAGCTTCTATGGTAGAATTTATGTTGATACATGACTGACTGCTTTCTTGAGATCTCGATTTACCAACTATAGCTCCAGCTGGATTCAAACCATACCACAACTGAAAACAAACACAAATTTTCATCATATCTAATAAATATCTCGTAAGTATTATATATTATTCGTCATAAAAGACAGATATATAACAGAATAGAAATAACATTAATGCAAACAATTAAAAGAAAAATGAAAATGTAGAAAAAAATAATGAATTAAACATTATTTTTTTTAGTTCTTTATCTAAAAATATATATTTCTAAGCCTATTTTTCCTTCTATTCCTGGCTTTGTTATAACCCTGTTCTGGTAAAATCTGACTCATCTCTGTATCAACTTGGCTGAGGTAGCTTTACAATTTTGCTGCTAAAAATTGAAATCACGTAGAGTGGATACAAGCATCGATTCACTTCCGCTTATTTCTATCTGGACGAATATTCGACGATATTTCAGTCCGCTTCAATCTAACAATCCGCCTTCATAATGACCGAGTTTTTTTCATTCAGGTAAAAATGTGATACATATTATAGAGCCATCTAATCATCTCACTGTTTGCAATAATTTTGAAGAAAATTAAAGATCATCGATCAGCCTTTTTAGGGCCTAATGTGATTTATTTGTTGAATTTATTTAGTTAGTGAGATCAAAGAGAGTCACTAAATTTGATGATATTTACTGTTATTAATTGTGCTTAATTTTAATAAAAAAAATTCATATTTTGCTAGTTTGTTGAGTTGGTGAAAAAAACTTGGTTGAAACTATATAGGTTTTGATTGAAATAATTAAAATAATAAAAAGTTTTAGATCTATTTGTATAGTTATTCGTTAAACATGGTCACGTTGTGAACGTAATGCATGCCAAAGGGACTAATATTAATTCAGAAGATTAGAATGCATATATACTGCAAATTTATATTACTTTTTCCGGGTTAAGAATTTAATCGTTATAATGTCGTTACTAAAGTTACTCGCAGAATTTAACAATATTTACATATTTACGATAGTTAATTTATGACGATTGTACAAATAATTCAGAATTCGCAAAGATTATTAAGATCAAGAAGAAATAGATACCCGTTTAAAAATAATTTAAAAATGCTGATGTATTATTTTTGTTAGTTATAAAAACGTAACTGTAAAAGTAATAAATGCTGCAGATTAATTGCAACTTGATTAACTTAAAAGTAAGCTTGTATAGTTATTTTGCAGTCTTTCTAAATTTATTTTAAAATTCTACAATTATAAATTCAATTACTTTCACTACATTAATTTTCGTTAAATTCAATCTATAACGTTTATTCTCAACTCTACGGTCCAAATAATGTATATATATTTACCATTCTGATAACGCAATATTTTCAGCTACTTTTACATAAATTGTTATTAAAATATAAAAATGATGATAAAGCTGGTATAGTTTAAAACTATTGATAAATTTATTATAAAAATGTCACTTATACATGTATATCAGATATCAGAATCTTACTATTATCATTTTACATATAATATAAAATATATATTTATCACTAACCGCAAGCAATAGCAACTCATATCGCATAAGCATAGCACATCGCAACAACCTATTATTGTCCATCGATTCAATTTATTCTCTTGCAACTCTCTCTCCCTGTGGATTATGTTTCGTTGGACACAGTCAGACTGTTCAAACTTCATCAACTTAGATCGATTGTGTTCAACACACTGGTAATATCAAGGGACACTGATCTACTGAGCCTACACTCGTGGATTACAATTCCAGAAACATAAGTTCGGTCATGGTATAATAGTCACCTGCATGTGGTAAAAAAAATATATTTTTGGGTTCCGCAGCATAAGTTCTGTCATGGTATTGCGCTCATCTGAATGTGTGAGATATTTTTGGGTTCTGCAACAAATCGTCTACAGATTTTTAGTCTGCAATACTAAGTCTACCGACGTTTGGTCTACCGACGTTTGGTCTACCGACGTTTGGTCTACCCTACAGCAGTAATCCGTAAAATAATTTTAACCCTAGCCCTATCAATAGTCTTAATCTCAACCCGAACTCTTAACCTAACCCTAAAAATAACTCTAACCCTAATGTTGAAGTAGATCAAATCTCGGTAGGCCTAATATCTAAAAATAATAGGGTTATTTTTAGATATTAGGCCTACCGAGATTTGATCTACTTCAACATTAGGGTTAGAGTTATTTTTAGGGTTAGA
>JAQIXG010002764.1:0-16709 GCA_034700105.1 Oconnorella tubifera
GAAATATAAATCAATAATGTAGGCCCCCCCCACCCTACATTATTGATTTATATTTCTTCACAAAGATGTTGTAGCCGATATTCAGTTTATGATCTAAATAAACCATCTATCTTATAATTATGTTCAATGTTGCGCAATATGATATTTCACAAATGCTACATATAAATTCACAAATGATTGAAATGTAATATTGCTAACATTTCACCCTAACCCTAATGTCCTTTTTTAATTATCCTAGTTAAAATTTCCACAGCAAAATTTAAAATATGCGTTCACAATAATAATAAAATAAATAAGCAAATTTAATAATCGTTGAACTTTTCTATAATTTTTTAACTGAAACAATTCGAAGATAATGTCCCCATTTGTATAAATTCTGCAAACTCCCATTGCTTACCTAGAATCTATAGCCCAATGCTATACCTAGATCCTACTCAGCGCTTGCCTTCCACTAGCCTGACAGCTCAGAGTTGGGCTGCGCTTAGCCTACTATAGGTCTGCTGGCTCTACGGGCGTGTTATAAGAGTCAATATTGATGTCCTTATAAATGAGACGCTTGCACTGTGATGCAAGAGAAACCAGCAGATATTCATTGCAAAAGATTGTGCAATCTCTCATATAAAAACCAACAAAAAGCCTTCTTATGTCAGAACAGTAGTTGTGGTTGTTGAAATTCTAATAAATTCTTTGTACAAAGCAATAAATTCTCTGATAAGTTATTCAAGGTTCGGTTTAAATTACTAGTGGAAAAACTGAATTGAAATTTAATTGATTCTGATAAGCTGGATATTTATGGAATTAGATAAATTTAGATGGTGTCATTATTGGTTTTTTGTTTGGAAAGTAGTAACATAGGCTACATAATAATTTTTTGATGAAGGGCCTGGAAAATAGTTAAATAACTTGATCTTGACATTTTTCTTTCCATTATCAACTGTACATATTTTTCTCTTTATTCCATCATGCTGATTAAAAAATTCTTATCAATGAGCTTGAATAAACAGGCCTATAGCCTTAGCTTACTTATTCTGTTGTCATTAAGGATGACATTTAACGTTGAATAGTCACATTAAACAATTGTTCGCATTAAAGTTCAAATTGAATGTTTGTATTTCAGTCCAGATTGAAAATGAAGAAGCCAGTTAAGTACGGTGTTCATAGTGGCAACAGTTTTCGCTTTGGTAGCCTGCCTCGTATATACCGCACTCTCGGTAAAGAACAAGAATGTATCCTCAAGAAAATCAAATGCTCAGGGTTAGACACCATCGAAACAGAGAAGAAAATACACCAATCTTTCTCTGACATCATCGAAGATGGGGACCTTCATTCTTTTATTAGAGCTCTACACAACTACCTTTCATATGACGTGCTTCTTACGTTGAACAAAAGAAAGAGGTGGTTGTTACCTGAACGCATAAAAAGCGTTATTGATGACATCGCGAATGAAGAAATTGTCTTGCCGAATATCTCTGATGTTCCGTTGAAGTTAACGATGGTTGAGAGATCAATTGGGACAGTATTGAATAGTATCAATTCATTTAACAATCGAGTTAACCAACGTTGTTTTCAATACGATTGTACTGGGTATCACACTTCCGACACGAAGTTAAAACACGTGTTTCCACGAGCAAAGTACTCTTTCCGAACAGATTTGGTAGCAAAATCGAAGGGTAAGATTGAAAAAATAGTGGATAAGATTTCAAAGAGGAAGTTAGAAAGAAGATTGAAAGTACGAACTAACACGCGGGGTGCAAAGAGACAGAAGGGCAAAAAACTTGGATGGAAAGAGTACGTATTTTCAAGTTTTGCTTTGTAATTAAATCATGATTTTGGAAAAGTAAGATTTCCAGTCATTTTATAAAGTAAAGGCTAATATAATATTCTATTTTAAAAATATTCAATCAAATCATTGAGGTGTTTTAAAATTTTGATCATTTTCATTGAAATTTTGTCTTTATAATGGATGCTTAATGTGCCACTATATAAATACGTGACTTTTTTATTTAGAGAAAAGCAGTTAATGTTAGTGGATGAATTTACTGAAGTAGTGGAGCCTATTATCAATGAGATTGAATATGAGATTTGTCACAGGAGACCTTTACAGGCACATAGGTTTTGCTTTGATCAAAGTCACAAGGAGAGATTCATCTGGAATCATAGTAAGGAAAACGTTTATTCTATATCTCGCCATTTAAAATTGATCTTTTCCTTCTTGATTGAATAGTATACTAGTTCTAAGTCAATATGGGTTATAATTAGATATGTAAAATTTTGAAGGATGTTTGAGAGAAATTACCCCTTCTCATTTCAATTGTTATGCAATTGTTTTACGCAAAAAATACCTACAGAAAACAAAATACGTACCAAAATATGTCCAAAAAGTACAATTAAATCTAACAATGTTTTAGACTGTTAGAATTTTGACATAACCTAATAAAAAAATTTCAGTCAAATATAAAAACTTATTTACAATAGATCTAACCTAACCCTAAATAATATGTTTTTCATAGGGATCAATCACCAGCGTAAGGCTTTAAAGAAAGTAAAGTCATCTGTGACAGGTCGTGCGCGTATTGGACGAAGCAGAAAAACAACTTGCCCAGAATTTTCCAGTGATTATAACCAAGAGAAAAGTGATTCCTTAACTGAAATTGACGTCTCTCTCTATGAAGAACTAGATGAAGAATTGTTTCTAAATTCAGATTTATTTTTCGATAATATTCTCAGCGATGAAAATAAAGAATTGACTTGTTTAATTTCTGACGCTATAGTCATAAAGAATAAAACCCAGAGAGAACTGAAAGCTGAAAGGAAAAGGGCTAGGAACAGTTGCTCAAATTTTTCATATGTTGCAATTAGCCAGGAATATAATCGGTTTGGAAAAGGGACGATTATTTACGCTAGTAATGATGAATGGATGAATAAAAATATTACAGAAATTAAAGCAGAAGATATCATAGATGATGGTTTTGTTATTATTAAGAAACCTGATGTAGAAGTTGAAACTGATACGGAATATTTTACTTGCGATATTTTGAATTCTTTCGTAAGTTTGGAATGCCTGAAAGGGGTTTATGGAAATCGTTATAAAGAGGGAATGTCTTTGCCGAGGAAATTTCTGATTGAAATCTGTGATAAATTTTGTTCGGAGAGTGGTGGTAAAGATTTGATGAATGTAAGCTTACTGTTTGAGCATGCTGGATCTAGTGTTGAATTATCAAATACTGATTTCACACATTTTAGGTTAGCACTTTTGTATGATTTATATGTAATGTTAATTTTATTATATTTAATTATGTTTAATGTGATCTTATGTTTTAATTTAATTCAATTTTATGTTAGGTTTATGACATAAATCTTTTTAAACACTATAGTTTTATTCGTTATCAGTTATTATAGCATTAGTTAAAATATTAGTATTTTAATGTACTGTTATAATAATAATAATTGTTACTATTAAATTATCGTTTTGTCTGCAGGCTTTCTATAACAGAGAAAATGTCACAAGCTATCTATAATCAGATACATTCTATCTTGACAGTATCCAATGAAAAAGTTAAATCAACACCACTTACAACTGATTTTATTGTATCTCATGTTACTGCAATTTTGAGTATTAACAGGTTTGTGTTTCAACTATATCAATTACTTAATTTAGATTAAATTTCATGTAAATTAATTCAAATATAAGTTCTTTTTTATGTTTCTACAAGCAATGCATTACACAGCATATATGGGCAAGGTATCTTGAGAAATCCATTCGCATTTCCCAAATACATTAACCTCATAAATTGACCATAAAAGTTAATTTAATAATCATAACTCTAATTAACCCTATATGTAATCCTCTTGATTCCAACCTTAATTTCAACCCTAACCTTGGAATATTCTATACTTTATTAAAAGTATCTTTAAAATGGATTTATTTAATCATGTCACAGTTCTGTGGTCGTTTGTGAATCAAACAATAAAAACGCCGAGTCAATGCCATCTTGGTCTCCCTCCATGTTCTTTCAATTTATAAACAAAGCTTCTGATTGGTCGCCTGTGCCCTATTTTCCCCAGCAGGCCTATCAGCTGCTCGATTCAGTAAACAGTCAACCTCACAGAGTAAGAAACTATATAATTTTAATCATTAATTTTAAGTCAAAATCTCATTTTGTGATTGAAATCTGTCCAATTTCAATTAAAATGATTAATTGAATCATTATGTAATTGAAATGTTTATATGTTATAATACACATATCAATATCTACATCTAGTGAATGTGGAATTATTAAACTAAAAGATGAGAGGTCATAACTTTTATATAAGAAATTAATAGACAAGTAGGCCTAAGCCTATCCATTAGAAAATAGTCTCATTTGAGAAACTTAATACTAATTTTTTTGTTTCACTAAATTCTACAGATCCCATCTATATGTGATAAAGGATCATCACAGAAGTCGAGTAAAGTTCCAGAATATTGTGAGATATGTTATGGATCTACAGATCTGTCTAAAAGTGATGATCCACAGTGGATCAGAAGTTTGGCTCTCATTGAATGTATGCATTGGTTTTGTGTTAACTGCTGGCAAAGACATCTGGTGTCATTAATTAAAACAAGAACAGTCGATCTTCAATGTCCTGTAAGGATTTTGTAGTGAAATAATTATTATAAAATGTATTGAAATGAATGAAACGTTTAAAAATTCAAGTTTTATAGAAGTCATTAAAAAATAGAAAAATGTTTAGTATCAAAGTTACTTTGGGATGCAGCCATTAGAATTAGGGTTATAATTACGGTTAGGTTATGCATTTCACTTAATTTGTCATTGATTTTAGATAAAATTTTAAGTATTATTTATTTGATTTAAAATAAATTAGGTTATTAATGAAATAATGTAATTATTTGCAACAGGCTCACAAATGCACAGCCATAGTTGATCACGTGACGCTGACGTCATTGTTGCCTAGCAACTACATCAAAGAGTACATAAATTATGTTAATGAGTCACGTGTGGAGAGAAATCGTGATAGTTGGAAGTGGTGTCCTAATCCTAGATGTCCAATCATCATTCATCAGCCAAACAAATTGAACGGTTGGTTTCTATACGTAAAATAAATAATTTTAATAAATAATTTTATTGTTTAATTTATTGGCTGCCATATATTGATCTGTTTTTTTTTAACAAAATCTAAGCTGTAGTGTGTCATACGCTTATTTGAAACTATTCTTAAAGTTATCTTGAACCTAACCTTATTTTGTATCCCTGTTTTGATGTCAAAATTCTTGGGGGGAGCATGCGTGATCTTTTTCGACGCCCTGAGACGTCTGTAACTTTAGCATTACCCGTGTACTTTGTATACGGGTGACCAGCTTAGATAGGCTTTATTTTCTTGTAGCCTTTTTATATTTTCTTTGTTTTAAATTGTGTGAAATATTGTGCAAATAAATACCACTACTATTACTGCATTATTATAGTTTTAAGATGCTTTGATTTCAATATTTGTAATAGCCATTTTATATAAAGAAGCCTGATGTTGCATTTTAGTTGACAAGCCTAGCTGTGTGCCTTGTGCCTGCGGTTTGGATTGGTGCTTTCAATGTAACGAGAGACCTCATTGGCCAGCATTTTGTGACCAGGCTGCATTATACGACAAGCTGCTCATGCAACGAGGTATGCTCGTTTTAAAATGAAATAATAATATTTCAATAATTAGTATTTAGTTATTAGTTCAATGATTTTATTGAACTACTTATTGGGTTATTTAATAATTAATTGAATTGGATAATTTAATTTGATAATTTAGTGATAATTTTGTTGTTATTTGCTATACAAGTTGCAAATAAAAACAAAATATGCAATTATTGGTATATTTTATTCTTACTTATTGCTTGTATCGTTTTTATCATTTAATAAAAATCTTTTTGCGATTAGGTCACTACTCAAAACGCGGGGTCATGAACAAACCGACTATCTTTGTCAACTACAAATCTTGCCCCCGTTGTAAATATCCCATAGAAAAGAACGGGGGATGTTCTCATATGCTTTGTCAGAAGTGCAAGGTTGAGTTCTGCTGGATTTGTCTCGTGCCTCTGGATATTCATTCTTTTGTAAATTGTCATAAACTGGGAAAAGGAGAAATGGTACACCCTCTGAAATTTTACTTTACCCGTCAAATGAAGTGACCCCTACTGTTAATTCTTAAGGTTAGGGGTTAGGGTAAATGTTAGTGGTAGGGTTTGTGTGTTGGTTAGGGTTATGTTTAGGGTTATTTAGTGTTAGGGTTTTTAAATGAATCAGTGCTAGGGTTTTTGAATGAATTGATGGGGTCGATATATCTGGTCAATGAATTTTGGGTTGATTTGTCAGGCTATCAAAAGTTTACGTTGATGATTAAATGTGGTGAACTTTATACTAATAATGCAGTCGAGTAATGTTATTAATGCTGTGTAATTCTTTATTTTATGTCTACAGGCTTGTTATGGTATCTTTTTATAGTTTTATTGCTCTATTATTAATAATTAAGAAATAAGGAGTTAATTAATGACATAAATGTGTAAGATTATTAAAAGTTTATTAACATCGTTGTATTTCTAGACTGCTGAATTGAACCACTCACTGGATGTGAGATTGAATGATTTCTATTACGAAAATGCTGTAAATCAGAGACAAAAAAGAAATCTGAGAACAGTCGAACAGTTGAGGGAAAAGATCCTGGAGCGATCTCTACGATTTATAGTAAATATATTCTTTTATTAAATCTTTGATTTATTAAATAATAATCTTTTATTTTTATAATTTAGTGGAAACTTTAGGTATACAATCTATTTGTTTCTATAGGTTTAATTCACAATTAAATTAGCATTTTTATTGAAAGTTTTTTATGTTTACGTTTTTTAATTCACAGCACTACAGGAGGTGGAAATCAATGAAACGTATGAGAACGGAGTCAGTATTTAGTCGACTTGCTAGCTCAGATTGGCAAGAGATACTTAGTAAGCCAGCCATTGTGGACGCTGATTATCCTAATAATACGACTGGCTCAAATATTATCAGATTGTTCTGGACTGCTGGGCTGTTTTATCTAGATGTAAGTCAAATTTAGAATAATAGTTTAACTTTTGTATTCATTTTAGATTTTATTACTATCTTTTGAAATAGCTTGTATTTAATTACTTAATGTACTTAACATTAATAAATATATCTGAATAGTTACAGAAATAAGCAACAGTATTGAGAAATTTTGTTAGAAAAGATGCATTTAGAGTCAAGCTTTCAGTCATCACACTTACTGTAACCATATCTAAGAGCATATTTTTAGATAATTCATAATATATTATTTAGATAAATGGTTTTATATTTTAATCGAGTTTTTATTATCTTAAATTTAACAAGTTGTTTTGTTGTGTTCTGTTTCCAGGCTAGATACATGTTAGAGTTTAGTTATGCTAGAATGATATCAGACAGCAAAAAACATAACACTTTTGCTTTAAGACAGAAAATAGACATTCTAAACTGTCTCACTGATTCTCTAGAATGGGTAGGAATTAGATATCATTAAATGCCATTTAATATCATTAAATATCATTTAAATGTCATTAAAATGTCCTTAAATGTCCTTGCAATATAATTAAGATCATTGCATTTCACTAAGTGTCTTAATAATCAATTCACATTAAATGTTATCATCCAGTTTATCATAATTTTTCTTATAACTATTTACAAGATATGCTGCATTTGATCTGGCTCTATCTCGATCTTTATTATTAATTTAATCTTTAATATTTTCCTTATTATTTTTTTTATTTGATCAACGTAATATTTGAATTGATATAATTCTTTTTTAGTGTTTGTTTCACGAGTCACTGAATCGACCAGATTTCTACTATGAGATATATGAAAAGCTCTGCACTGGAATGAATTGCATGAAGCAACTCGCGGCTGTAATTGATAGAATGAATCGATTCATTAAAAAACAGTAAATTATAGAAATTTGTGAGAAAATATAGATGACAAAATAGAGAGTATAGAGTTATAAACATTTATATTAATTTTAATGATTGTTCTGAAAATGTTCAATTTTATTTATTGTCAAATAAGAGATAAAAATAAATAATTATATAAATTAATTACAGACAGTGGCTTGTAATTCTTTGTTTTCTAATGATTTTTGTAGCGAGGTCTTGGTATTAACAAGCTCAGCCCCTTGATTAAAATTGTCTTCCTAACTCTTTTAATAAATATAAGTTTTTAACCCAATGTGAATCCTAATTCTAGCCCTAATCCTAACATTTGAACAGCAGTTGAAGCGTTTAATATCAAAGAACTAACATTGATGGGTAACAGGATTAAAGGGGTGGGGTTTGTATACCATGTTAAGTTTTTACTGTGATGGTAAGATTAGGCTTTGGTACTTTGTTCGATATTTTATTTCCTGCCCGAGTGATAATAATTGTTTTTAAATCGTAATATTGCATTTAAGTCGCTTCAATAATACTGTGATATTTTGTAATGATTTTTCTAAATTAATTGTACAGTTTCATATTTGTATTTGATACGATGTAATGAATCGATTGCACTATAATGTTTATTTTTATTGTAGGTTTTTAATTGTATAATACATAGGCCTACATTAATTTTAAATTTTCTTTATTACAGGATAAATATAATTTGTGATAATCTTTGATAACTTGTGATAATCCTGATTCTAATCATAATGTGATAGTAATTCTATTCGCTGTATAATAATAATCATAATTTGAATCCTATAATGATCATCATAGAGAATTTGTCACATCTGATATTGGAACTACAAAATATTTACAAAAAATGGTTTTATTCGTTCAGTCTGATGCAAAAAAAGGTGTTTCTTCAAGCAGAGAAATTAAAAAAATTAAATAAAATGAAACGCAACTAAATCATTAAGAAACAATGGAACACCTTTATTTTATTCTAAAACATAATATATAAACAATATTTTAACAAAGATAACAAATAAAACATATCTAGAATAAAATCTTTTTTAAAATCAAAATTACACGTTTTAAAATGAACAAGCAATAATTTTAAAAGAATTTATAGCTTTACTAAAACATAGCAATTTATCTCATATGGTCAAAAATTAAAATTTCAACGCACGACTATAAGTTAAAAATAGTTAAAAATTGCAACAAAATGTTATAAATTGTTTTAATTTAACATTAATTAAGCCATTTAGAAGTAAACAAAAATTTAATGCAGAGCAATTAATTTTACAAATATTACTAAATAGACGAAGTAGATATTAACAAAAGTAAAATCATTATTTATTAGAAATTCAATCTTAATTAAAAGGTAGTTAGTTTTTGTCTTGTGCAACAAAAATTATGTATAAAGTACAGAATATGACACAAAAAATTTATTTCACATTAATGCGCGCAATGTTTAACATAGCTGCCAGAACATACAACAATTAACAATAATAATAAAAAATGAATAAAGTCAATTAAATAATAATAAGCAAATAAACAAATAGCAAAATAATAAAATTCAATTTAAATTTATTCAAAAGCTCCAAAAACATTGCGGAAATTTTAATACATTAATAAAGTACAAAATAACAACATGGCTGCCAATGTGAATTGCTCAAGGATGCAACAAGTCATTCAATTTAACAATTCAAACCCGTAGTATTATCTATTTCATTGTTACAATTAATTTGATAAACATAAATTAAAAATAATATATACATCGAATGCTAATAAAGCAGCAGAGCTCTGTCGATTTTAAACTTTGTAAAACTTCCAAGACTACAACCTTATCAACTTATAAAATTATCAGTTTTACTCTCTCTCTGTCTCTCTCTCACACACACTCTACCCTGCCCCACCAATATCTTGCCTCACCTCACTCCCCACTGCACCCACCACACTTAGCGCTGACTCGACAGTTTTATCTATCGCTACAACATCTAACTGTCCGCTACCAACAACATTGCCAATCATTGGCTCATTCATCACTTTCTCTTCATCACTAGTTGGTTTAGAGTCAATCTTTTCATCACTGGTTGTCTTAGAGTCAATCTTATCATCACTGGTTGGCTTAGAGTCAATCTTTTCATCACTGGTTGGCTTAGAGTCAATCTTTTCATCACTGGTTGGCTTAGAGTCAATCTTTTCATCACTAGTTGTCTTAGAGTCAATCTTTCCATAACTGGTTGGCTTAGAGTCAAGAGAGTCAATCTTTTCATCACTAGTTGACTTAGAGTCAATCTGGCTGTCTATTTTAATCGTTGGGCCATTCTCTTTGATCTCTGATTTCTGAGAAGATTTCTAGATAAAAATAAAAAGTCATATTTATTTCTAAAGTTAAAGAAAGAGAAGAAAACAGAAAAAAATGTGAGAATTGCTCAACCCCACACCTACCTACTTACTTAACTAACTACCTACTTACATAACTACCTATCTACCTACCTACTTGCCTACCTACTAGTGATAGAAAATAAGATCATGTAAAACTTGACTCAACGTGAAAAAGCCAATGTTTTACATCATAATTTCAAAAATTTTAATTCTCTAACCTTCATCTTGGATGAAAATAAACTAACCTCAGCCAAATTCATTTCAACTAATATCAAAAATATTAAACTCAATTCGTTAAATAATATATTTTACCAAAATACTAGCTATATTAATTAGTAATTACAAATTGATACAAGTTTTATTAATCAATGTAAAAGTTGTAACCTTGGATGATGAACGTCGACTGACTGGTTTTTTCTTCTCTTCATTTTTCACAGAGGGTGCCTCAGGCCTCTTTCTCATGGATCTACCCCCACCTGATGTATCCAAATCTCCAAACACTGCCTTTGCTAAATACAATAAAGAAAAGATACAGATCTTATAAAAATGCAATAATTGCTAAGTGGTAAGACAGTAAGTGTCAGTGGTCTCTCGTGTCAGTGAATAGGATTCAAAACACGCATACAGTAACTCTGTTGGTTGACTCAGCCGCTTAACTCTTAGGGAGAGGTACAATTAGTACAATATTCTACTGGGGGAAAAATTACAAGTGATCAGATTAAGTTTAAATGATTAGATTAAGTTTTTATCTTATAAACCTATAAGAGAAAATTCTACAAATGAAAAATCTAATATCGAATTATAAATATATACAATATATAGTAAGAATAAATGTAAAACTTGTTGCACCTTCGGCCATCACTACTTCTTCGCGGTTCTTTTTTGGTCTCCCAACACTTCTACGTTTTGTTTCATGGTCTCCCCCCACCATCTAAAAAATAAAGCAAGACTTAAAAACTTAAATTTACAATACAAACAAAACTAAGAAAAATCTTACATCTTTAACGTATTTAGATAAATTTCATCACCTTATTCAAACTCTAACCAAACTTTGTAAATATATACTCTTACATATATTTTGTATAACATTTGACAGGGTTACAGGCATTCTGGATATTATTTTTATAAACCGCCCTTCAAACTAAAATATTCAAAGCAAATATCATCAAAGTTGTCATTTTATTAGCCATGAGATTCAGTCAAATAAAAATAAAATGCAATAATATACCTCATCAATTTTAGCTTTCTTTGGACTAACATCACCTATTTCATCTTCTCTGTGACCATTTTTTAAAGCTCCATCCTATCAAATAGAGATTTTATACTTAAAATAGAGATTTAGTCATATCGTAGTCAAAAGAATCAATAGTTATAACTTATAACTATAAATAAGTATTGCGTCGTAATAAAACGACTTTAAAATTATCATCAAAATCATATTAATTTCAATTAATTTCATATTGAATAATGCACAAATATGCAATAACTTATTCCAGGTTTAACAATTAGAATCCCTCGTCGCCTAATCAATACGCAAAATAGGCTGGACAAAATGTAAACAAACAATTATTCGAGAAAAATCTAGAAATCTAATCAAACAAACCGAAACATTTGATGCATTTTCCGCTAATTCGATTATTCCTGGTTCCCCTGTGGCCATATTTGACACCAGATATACTTGATTAGGCAAAGATTAAGACGGATTAAAAAAGATCGTCAGATTTTATTTTTCCGTAAATAATTTCCTGGTTTGTTTACTTCAAAAATTCAAAGCAATGAAAAAGTCACGTGACATTTTCTCGCGATCCTATTGGCTGGTCTGGATTCAATAAACATTAAAGAAATATATTGACTAATTATAATGACTAATTAGTGGACTAATTATACTGACTAATTAATGGACTAATTATAACTATGTGTAATTACAGTTGTTAAAAATAACGCTTAGGCCTATTGAATGTGATTTTAAACTAGAAAATTTAATGCAACAATATTTGTATTGAATTAAAGAGAAAATCTGATAGCCTAATAATTGACAGCAAATATCTTATTAGCTATTACTTAATATAAGCGTTATACGTCGTAATACTGTAAACATTTATTATATGATTGATTTGTAATGATTACTTGATGTTATCATGGATTAGATGATATGCAAATAATTGCAAAGTCATATATTCAAAATATTTAATACACTCGGCTTTATATCAACAAGAACACAACAAAATGTCATCTTAATAATATTAATCTACAGACCATCAAATTAGAAACAAAAACAACACGATAAACAACTAGAGACGTTAATAAGTAAGCTACATTTAGAGTCGATTATAACTATTATTTTTTTTGCTCAAAAAATGCGAGGGGTCAAATGGGGCTGGTTCCCTTGTACCATCCTTTCCCACTCTCCCCTTTTTATTCAGCCATTGAGAAAAACAACCCAAAGAACAAAATATGGATGAACAAGAATCACAATTAGCAAAACAACAAAATTATCATTATTGTAATTGCTTTCATTTAAACTTTAAAAACAGAGTAGAAAATAATTTATCTTTAAATTATAACACGCAAAAGATATCAAAAAGTATAATAATACAATAGGAGTAGGCTATATATAGTGAGGTTTTGTTTGTTCACTAGCCCCGCCCCTAAGCTAAATTTAATTTATTAAACTTAATAACTACTAAGTACATATCAATATCTAATCCTAAACCAAGAGTCACCATTAAAACTAATTCTAACCCAAATCCTAACAGTTAAACGGCAGTTAAAACATTTTATTAACATCCACTAAATAACATTTGTCTAGATTAACTAGTGGGCTAAAGTGGCTTGCTACAAACCAGACCTCTCTATAGACACCTTTTTAATACACTGTAGGCTATACGAAAATAGTATTTTATCACAAAAAAAAGATTATTTACTGAGATTTCCATCACAAAATGCAACATATAAACAATAAATAAGAAGATTCCAATTTACAAACAATAAAATACTCTTTAAACAACAACAATTCTATTCTCTGTTGCAGTAATTCCGTTTTGTTCGTCGGGATAAACCAAAGAAATTTTATCATAAGCCCGTTTTGCGAGATTCAAAAGTTGATCAAATTCTACCGATCCCATCTGTTGAGCCATTTTATAAAACAATCCGTCCATATCTTGAAGTAGTTTATAAGGCGAATCAAATTCTCGAATACTACCAGAGTCTAGGACCTGTGCAAACCGTTTAATTTAAATTATATTTATTTATTATTCATGACTGTATATTTTCAATTGTTCAGGATTTAAAGGCAAAGAAATAAAAAGATAACATTTTCAAACTGTATACAATCGGATCAAATCTGTGCCATGATAAAGACAGCCATAAACGTCAGCAACTAGTTGCAGAAAGTTTTTCGAATACTGGATTCAAATGCACCAACTTTTTCTACAGTTAAATATTTATTTATAGATGTAATAAAATATATTAAGTAATTTGATAAAAGACCAACCATGATCCTGTCTGAATCTATAATTGTGTTGAGCCTATGTGCAATGGTCAGCACGGTGCAATGTTCAAACTGATTTCTTATTGTCTGCTGTATTAAACCATCAGTTCTACAGAATAAAAATCAAAGTAAGCAAAGGATATAATCATTATAAGATACAATTCTTTTGTAAACCCATTGTCACATAATGATAATATCATATTTTTGGATTTACTGATGATCTCCTTATTATATTTTATAAGTTATTCAGAAAAATTATGAAGTACAGCACTAAAAATGTGTAAACAATTTAAAAATGAGATTTAACTGCACGAATATAATCACATAGACTATAAAATTACATACATGGTATCGACATTTGCAGTGGCTTCATCTATAATCATAATTCTGTTACTTTTAAGAATGGCTCTCGCCAGACAAAACAACTGTCTCTGGCCCATGCTGATATTGCTGCCCCCCTCACGGATCTCGGAGTCCAGCCCCTTACCCATTTCTTCAACCAATGATTTTAACTGAACCTGAAATAAAGCAAATTATTTTTTACTAATTCATGTATCATGAACAGCAAAATGAAATGACAAACAGTCAACATAACAATTTAATAGTCAGTGGACTATTGGTCGATTCAAAGAAATCTGTTCAACTAAGACTACATTTAACATTAATTTTAGCATATAAATGCAGAGAGTAGAACACATATTAGAATTAAAACATCCAAAGCAAAAGGATACAGCAGCTAATTCATTGGATCACGACATCATCAGTTACAGCCACAGCAAATTAAAATAAAGTGATCTTGTGTGATTTAATCTCGTATCAATATTTCTTAAAATATGTAGAGAATCAGTATATTTGCAAGTTTAATATAATTTGATATTAAGCAATCATTAAAAGAGTTTCAATATAAGACACTACTTGTATTTAAATTCTACTACTTAGAATATGAACAAATAATATATACCTGCTGGAGAGCGTACCAAATCTGCAAATCTGACTTTGAATTAGTTGGATCCAGATTCTTACGAACTGTTCCGTTGAAAAGTTCAGGATCCTGGTAAAATAATCACCCAAAAGGTTAACGAAATATATTTTAGCAATTCTAGCCAACTTAACTTGCTATATATTTTAGTAACTATGCATAAAATTCAACAAATACTACTTCTACTCGCTTTCAAAATAGAAATCTAGAATTTAATCTCAATTTAACTATAAATAGAAACATTCACAACTTAGTTTTGTAAAGCTAATATATCTTTACTTGCTGTTATTAGCAATATATTTCCCACTAGCTACGTAATAAAAATGAGTTTAGAATAATAATACTTAGATCTCACTAACAATAATAAAACTGTCAGAATTTGATGATAATTGACTAAAATGAAGTAAAAAAAAGTTAAAATCTCTCTGCACCTGGGGTATGATAGAGATTTTCTTGCGTACATCATGAAGACCAAGTTTTAAAACATCGACGTCATCAATTGTTAACTTTCCAGAAGGTTCCACAAGTCTGAAGAGCATTGAGATCAAGGAACTCTTTCCTGCCCCAGTCCTTCCAACTATCCCAATCTATAACATCATGTCAACTAGTGGATCAGCCACACTAATCACTATACTAGTGATCTACACAGATCTAGCATATAGATCTTCATATAAATAATGCATTACATATTATTATTTATTTGCAATTTGAATTAATTATTTATTGACATTTGAAAGAGCTGTGTGCTATAATAACTAATCCAGCCGTGTAGCGTTAAATGGATCAGGCACAGTAGTCATTTCAGAGATACAGTACGGTATCAATACAGTACAGGCATTCACATACTTATAAGAATTTATTTTATGTCAACTGATATAAACTAAATGAAAATTATTATTATTGTCAGTTGGTATTAATTAATATTACAATTATTATCGAAAGATTATTACAGGTACATTATAATGTAAAATATGATAATATAAAATTAAGATAATAAAATCTACCTTTTCACCTCCTGTTATATGAAAATTTAGATCCTTTAAAACGGGTGTTAAATCGGCTGAATACGATAAATTAACTTTCTCAGCCACAATGCTTCCCTTGTTAGGCCAGTCTTTGTTGTGTGAATTAGGATCGGTAGAATCCCAAGCAGCTTCAGGCGGCAGTTCTGAATATTCAACAATCCTTTCTACCGATGTCATCTGAATAATTGAAAATCAGTAACTTCCAATATTAAAATATCAAATTTCTTAGCAAAGTGTTATTGTTAATATCTAAAAAAGTTAAATTAATTTATGTAACTCATTAATTAGGTCTCCATTTAACTAAATAATGATAATTCAAACCCAATTACTAATTCTAACCCTAATCGTTACTATGAATTAAGATCAAGATATATCAAACAATAATCTGTTATTTATTGTAAGCTTACAATACAATAAACACCTCTGTAAAACAAATAAATAAATAAAAAATCATTGATAAACAATTACTTTATCACTAAAAGGTAATTAATTGCTAGCTATTTAATTCATTTAAAAGTAGTTTGACAATGAAGACAATATACAAAATAATAAAGTTTATCTTACAAGGCTTTCAACTTCTGAGCTCTGTCTGACGGCCCATTGAAACATTGCCATCATTGTTATCGCATAATTTAAACTTAACCCAACCAACCCACTGTCTAAACCTACAACCAATTCATACAAAATAAATTTAACCCAAAAAAACTCACTGCTTAAACCTAAAACTAATTGACACAAAATAAATTTAACCCCAAAAAACCCAGTATCTAAACCTACAGGAAATTCACATACAAAACAAAACTTCCTAAATTATTACAAAATAAACCAGGGCCGGTTTTAGCACTAGGCATACTAGGCATTTGCCTAGGGCCGCCAAATTTAGGCACA